>PKQL01000635.1:0-15904 GCA_002916455.1 Penicillium sp. CF05 | reverse complement strand
AGTTGAAATAGGGTTAATAACGTCAGGAATTTAATCCCGAAACTGAAATCATTGATGACTGAAGACAAGTCGTAAGGAGAGCAGTTGAATGGGTGGAATGGGTCAGGTCGAGTAGAGGAGTGTGGAGGAGGGAAAAGGCGGAAGTGAAGGCGGGGAGGTAAAGTGCCTTAACTTTTGTGTGGTCTTTTTGGCCTTGGGCATGTCTTACTGTCCTACGGAGTACTCCGTATGGAGTATACATATTTTATTCTATAATTGTTTTCTTTCCTGTCTTTTCTAGTCTTTCTTATTTTGACTCGGATCTATTGCATTTGCATACTTTGTGCTGTCAAACCTGCAAGGCATCCAAACAGACCACATTGTTTTCTGCAAGCTGTTTGCTCTCATTGCAATTTCCAGGTTGCTCATGGTTCTTTCATGCCGGTGCCCGGGGACCAGCAATAATATAATGTCAATACTTATGACGCAGGACAAGTTCAAGAATCATATTCTCATGTCAAATTTGTACTCAGAATCTCTCATATGTACATCGGCCATAAATCTCTCATATCGACATCGAACAAAAAGAAAGGCAATATCGTCAATCCTAAAATCAAAACCAAAAAATCATCGTGTAAATCATATTCATACATTAGTCACGTTATAAACCCAGCGCCATAAATGCATAATCAAACCGAGGTCGTCGAACTGAAAACCGAGGCATCAGACGTTATCATGGACGGGCGGAGCGAGTGCGCGATCGTCGTGACCGTCGCGTATCCCTCGTTCGTCTGTCAGAACTTCGGCTACCTGTGAAAGAAGAAGAAGAAGTCAGTGAAGTTCTTTCGCTTATAGGGATAAATGGGGGTAGACGCACTCCCTGTGCCCGAGTAATAGTCGGAATAGTAGTAGTATGAACTTGGGTAGGAGGACTCGGTCTTGTCGTCATCGTGCTCTCTATCTCTCTTCCTCTTTAATCCCAAGCACAGAGCAAGAGCACCGAGGATAATGGCAATTGTGCCAAAGCCCCATTTAGAATCTTTCTTTTCGCCAACCTCACTGCCTCCAGCTGGTTTGCTTCCGAACCACGTCCGGCCAGCAGGAGGGGGAGGAGGCCGACCGCCATGCGAATGGTGAGAATGACGCTCTTCGATATAGGTTGTGTCCTGTTTGCGGCGCTTCTTGCCGATGCCGAGTGCTGCAAGCAGGCCTTCCAAGACGCCCTTAAAGCAAACGCAGGCGCAGAGGAGCAACAACAAGAACGCACCAACGATACTGCCGATGACGATTCCTGCGATGGCACCACCACTCAGTCCACCGCTGCTTGCAGCTTTGGCCCCGATCAAGGGTGCCCCGTCCGTTCCAACCGGCGCTGTGAATCCCTCTGTGGTGGTTGGGGCTGAGGTTGCTGTTACGGTGCTTGCCCCATTGCTCGTCCCTCGCACACCCGGCGTGGCTTCTGATCCTGATCCTGTTTCTGTAGCAGTCACAACAACCGAAGAGCTCTCAGCAACACATTGGCCTTCTACGCATTCTTGCGCAGCCTCGCAACAGTCCCAGCCGCACTTTGTCTCGCCGAGGTCAACTCTGCACGTTCCCGTGCTTGTAGGTGCTGCGATCTGGCTGCTCCAAACAGAGGTAATTGTCGTTAGGTCGGTATTGGTGAGCACGTAGGTCGTTGTGTAATATTGATAGTCTCCGCCGCTGCCACTACCACCGCCATCTGCACAGACGGCCTCTTGGGCATTGTTGGTAGTACACGTCTGACCGGTCTCACAGCAAAGCCAGTCGTTGTAGCCACATGGGTTCGCGCAGCGCTTTTCAAGTCTGTTTTCTTCGAGGACGTTTGCTTCGAATGCGAGCGGGGTTGCGGCTGTTCGGGTTGAGTAGTTGAGAAGTAGGGCAAGTGTCGACAGCACCGGCAAGATGGATAAAGACCGCATTGCAAATGAAGAGCGAGGCAATAAATGCCAGAACTCAGCGGCGAAATCACTCGAGTCGGAAAGCCTGAGATTTGGACTGGAGGGGTGTTTCTCAGTAGACTTGTCTCACTCGTATACTCGAGAGATCTTGTTGATCACCGGTAAACAAAGATCTCAAATTCCTGAGACGTCAAGAGATTATCGGAATGTAGACAAGGAATAAAGAAGAATGAGAGAAGACAAGAGAGGAGAGTGTCCCAGTTTGTTAGCTACACAGCGTCTCCCAGCCTCTCTCCCGTATACCCAACCACCCGATTTCCTACCAATCGCCTAATCCACCCAAGACTTTCATTTTATTTCGTGGTGGCTGGGTTTCGTATTAAATAAATTTTACTTGATTCTGATTAGTCCAGCGATACTTTTACCTCGAAAAACAAGCCCTGAGGTGTCCCCTTCCCTGCGTCCCGTCAGAGCGATCAACGGGTTGAATGCAGGTTTCTCCACCCGCATGGCAGCAAATTCAGCTTTATGTCCAACACCGCCATTTCAGAATTGTCAGGACTCAGATCTATGAATCAGAAAAGGAATACAATCCAATTGTGTATACGTTGGGCAGCCATGAGTCCCTTAAATCGCAGCAAAGCATGGATGTCGAGGGTTTCATGGTCGGGGATATTCCGTGCCACCAATGGCCGCCCAATGATGAATTGCCCAATCCTTTGAAACCCCTGGAGATCCGATCGAACCTGCAGTTAGACTCCCCGAGAGTTGCTGGAGGGACATATTGCCTACGGGTGCTCACATCTTTCCAAGGGACATCCCCTAAAGTGTCTCTACATCGTATGCCGATGAATCTATTTATCTTGAAAGAGATCAAAGACGGTCTCCGCATGTCCACTAACTCGGTGACCAAAGCTTCCACAAGCGATCATTTAAATAGGAAAGTACCCCCTTTGGGCGATCCTGTAATGCTTGTCTAGGAAACTCTCGCTTTAGCATGCCGCTTGCTAGGCATCTCATTCTTTACTTGATATCCAACTCATAGTGGTGTATGCCGCGGAACCACTTATTGCCGATATGGTTGCTGGTACGATTACTCAAAATTAGCGATAATATAATCAACATATTCGATTCCATTCAAGGTGCAGGTCGCTATCACCCCTGAAGCTGGTCTCTTAGCACCCGTGGACCGGACAGCTGCTTATGTTAGGTCATCCATGGATGGCGACCTCGGAGACTCTTCGCATCGCCAACACTGGCCACGTTCAAAACGAGCTTCGGCCTATCTGCGATCTTGCTTCCCACCGTGCCATCATCCTTGACCCTAATGCTGAGCATACTGCCGAAGCCTTGGTTGGAGGATTCTTAGCCTGCTTGTGGGTTGGATGGGATTCTGAACCCGTCCACATAACCTAGCTGGCATGCCGACTAGACACAATAAGCTGGGCAAACCTCGCGAGGTTCTGAGAGTCAGAAGACGAAAAATCTGAACACCGGAGGTGCTGATCTATGCTCCATCACCAACCTGGAATGGATTCCCCTTGATTGCATTACTGAGACTGTCGGGCAAGTAGTTATCTTCAAATTTCCAGCCGACGTCCGTGAAACTTGTTGCAATATGATTCAGTGACCCAGAAGAGTTGAAGATACTTGTAGATAAGCCTAAGAAAAATCCAAATGTTCCTTAGACCCGGGTGTAAATCACCCAGATAGAAGTTGACACCAAACACGAGGCTTACAGTGGAAAGAGAAGCGTTTGTCGTTTGTTCTGGAAAATAGATTATCAAACTACGTATCATGCAAATTCACACCTTTTGACAAACAACCCCTTACCAGATTCTGCCACTGCCTTCTAGAGACATTTAGGCGGTAACTTCCTGCCCAAAAGTGAGGTTATAATGAACTAAACGCATAGATATTTCGCCCTTCGGGGCATATGGTCTTCTAAAAATATATAGAGAAGATTAGCATGGCCCCTGCACTAAGGATGACATGCGTAATCAAAGAGAAGCTACCAATTCTTTTCCCTTCCAGATCTATATTGAGGGTACAGTGGGACCTCCAAAATATTGGGCTAAGCCTTTGTACTCAGATATACCGCCCTCCAAATTCTGCCAGTTCTGCCAATCTAAAACTCCTAATATAGTTAGCGTGTAGGCATACGACTGAGCACTAACGGTTAGTAACTAGTCAAAGGTATATACCTAAGGACACTACTAAAAAAAAGACAACTAAAAAACGTTTAAAAAGTCTATCAGAGAAGACTACCTAAGAAACCATTGAGAAGACTTCGGCCGGATAAGTGGCTGACTATATTCTTATCGTACCTAGGTAGGATGTAATAAAGGGCGGTATATAGGGCGGTAATATGTAGCTATTAGGAGTCCCGCCTATCAGATCTCCACGGCCGGTGTACGAACCCCAGATTGGTCGAAATAAAAGTGGAGTTCCTTTTTTTTTTTTACCAGGGTCGAATATTTTCTATGAGTGCCACAGTGGATCCATATCGGATATCAGACCACAGGCCACAGGTCCACGGGTCCACAGGTACTAGCAGAGGGTTCATCTAATCAATCTACAGTGCCCAGGTGCAGTGGATTTCTAACCAAGGTAGATTGAAAGTGACGCACCCACTAATGCCTGATCAGATCTCAACCACAACTGTTTATATACCTTGAGTATAATGCCTAGCATAAGACGAGATGAGAATCATGGAGAGGAAGTATTACCGGATTTTTTGCTTTTCGCTTTTTTCTTTTTTGGCGATAAAAAAGGAAACACGATGGGCATTGGTTAATACATGATGCGGATAAATATGTTAATCTAGCCTTGAAGCTATCTAGAAAAGCTGGTCCCCGGTCTTCAACCTGTTAGGTACCTTTAAGAGATAGAAATTCCGCCAGCCCATACGGCACCGCATGCATAACTGCATCCAAGATGTGGTACCATCTTTGAGCAAAGTTTGTTGCTGATCTCACTCGAGGTCTCTTCTCATCTTTGGGGCTTTCCATGTTAGGGATACTTTGTCATAATGGAATGCGAATACAAATAGTTCCTTGATGGGTGGCGATAACTCAGACCTAGTTTGGTCAGATATATTTAGCTTTCTTATAGCGTGCATGTTGAGAGAGTTGGCGGAGGAATCACCCAAACTCGATAGTATATCATACCTAGGTAAATTTCAGGGGTCTCTGATGACTCCACATGGCGATAGAAAATCACAGGGAAAAAAAAGGAATATACAAGCAAAAATAACGCATTCCAAGTGTCATCTCAAATCCGTAAATCATATAAACATCCCCGCAACCCCAATCACTATCCCGAAGGCCAGATCATGGAGACTCGACATCCTCACAGGAGAGGCGTCATTCCCATCCGCGTCAGCATCGCCAGTCTGTGTCGCAACCGAACTACAATAACCTAAGTTGATACCATGGCAAGCCTCCGCACTCAAGCTCGAGCAAATGGAAGTCGCCTGCGACGCCGCCGTAACAGCCTGGACTGTCTTACCCTCCCCAGCACCGCCAATAGTGACGCCGTAGCGGCCCATCAGCGCGCCAGTGCACTGTGCGTACTCAGACTGACACACGGAGTAGTAAGACGAGCAAGTCTCGGCATTTCTGAAAGAGGTCGGGACAACGACAAATGGGTATGCGCCGTCCAGTCTCGACCCGGTAATGGCCGCCGCCCCGCTCTCGGTGGTGGTTGCGGTTGCGCCGCTGGGGAACATGAACATGGTCCCTGTACCAGTCGTCTTTGTTCCTGTTAGGCTGCCGGTGCAGCTTGCGCCGCTCGCACAGCAGGCGATGTTGTCGGCGTCATCGCGCGAGCAGTTCGTTCCATGCTTACAGCATGCGTTGGCGTTGCCCAGTTCGCTGCAGGGGTTGAAGCCGGCCGGGCAGTTATTTTCGGCTCGTCTGAGGATGCGGAGGACTTCGAAGGCTCGTTTATTGGCTGTGGCTTCTTTTGCTGGGGTGAAGGGTGTTGTCTCTGTTGAGTGGACGGTCGAGGTGAGGAATGTGGCGGCAATCCAAATCCACCGGGAAGCCCGCATTCTCGGGATTCTGGGGCGAGGTTGGAATGGTCGGTTTGGGAAATGGATTCGAGGTTTTTGTTGGTTTGTGTGAGTTTAATGGTTTATTCTCATGCTTCGTTTCGTCGTTGGAGGCGTTATCCGGGGTTGGAGTTGGGTGTCAACAAACTACTGAAAGGAGTAAGATTAGCTTTTCACCGGTCGCGAGGGGTATAATTGAAGACACGCCACTTGAACATACCCGGATACTTGCTGTCTGGAGGGAAATTCTAGATATTCTAGAAAAGATCAGGGTTTAAAGAACAAATGATGTAGTTCCCAGGTCAGGTCACAAATCTCCACCGGGATGCCCTAGCAACCGTAGCCCGACCCTTTACAACATCGACCCGAAGACCAAGGTTTCTATAATTTCTATTAAAAGGAACACTGGTAATATATATTGAAATAATTTCAATAACTGCTAAAATATAACCTATAACCTGTGAAACCGAGTGGGACACAATTTGGCACTCAACTGAATATTGCAGGTAATTACTTGGGTACCTCCAGGATTGATTGGGCATCTTAGTATTCCAATCATCCATGGATGTTACCAGTCAGGAGCAATGCAATAATCGAGCCCACTATCAGTATGGAATTTATCAATTGTTCCCTCCACACCGTCTCTTCCAACCGTCCAAACACCACTCTCTACTAATTCTCTCCACCGGTCTATCAGCCTCTCCAATCTCTGAGCCCGCCTTTCACCACCAAACGGGTGAAAAATGCCATGCTGAAAGAGCTGTGTTGCGGAGCTTGGCGAAATTGATGTCCCATCACTCATTCTCGCTTCATTGTGAGCTCGAAACGGTAGTAGTAGACGGAAGCCCGCCTCCTCAGTATCGTATTCGCACCGGCGTACTGACTCACTATACAGACCCGCAGGGATAATATCATTCTCGTTGAACGGTACGTCATCACTTGGCCCAAGGAAAAGCCATCTAGTCTCCTCCCCAAAGCTGACTGTGCGGCTGCTATCTGCAGCTGCGAAAAGTAGGACGGGCGGGATATTCTTGCCCCATTCCTCCTGTTCGCGAGGTACCCCTGTAAACTTCTGCCGATCCGCGAAAGCCATAGTATCGTGCGGAACCTCCAAGCCTGGTGCAATAGCTTTGAAACGAGGAGTCTTCATTCTCGTCAGAACCGACCGAATAAAGCATTCCTCCGGTATATATGCAGCATCAAGCTCTACGTCTGTGAAAAGCGGCACATCACTAGAGATAGGCAAAAGCGATCGGGAGGGTATTCTAGCTTCGATAGCTGCCGTGTAGTGGTCTATAGCAGCCACAGTACTATCGACCTGGCTAGGAGAATATCGAAGCCAAGACCAAAGCCCAATTTGCGATCGGGACCTTGACAGTTCTGCGGGCGCTTTCCCCTCTGGTGAATCGGCTGTGATTTTACCGATTCGAAGCATATAAATCCAATTGGTAAGGATAGTTTCCAGTGGAAACCACATATCCTCATGCTCATCGATCGGCTGCATGCTATCCAGATTTCCAAGGGTCATTGGGAAAACAGCGCGGTGCAGCTTTTGGTCATAGACGACGCCGACACAATGCGAGCCCAACTCAACCACAGTGCCGTAAATAACAACAAATCGTTCTAGGTTGTCTAGGTCGTTTTCCTCATCTGGAAAGATGTCGTCGACCAATTGCATTGAAATATGGTTCACCCAGTAAAAGAAGCCTTGCTCAGGCGAGAATATCGAATCCAGGAAGGAATTCACTGATGGGTGGAGTCGTTCGCGAATAGCCTGCGTATCTTCGTCTGCGAAAATGGATGGCTGACTAGCTAACTCATCGAGATTGGGTGTCTCTTGTCCGTGGTGGGCCATCCATCCATACGCAACCAGGTAGTTGTGTAGCCTCGCACAGCGCTCGTAATCGAGGGGGCCATTGAGGCGTGCGGGGTTGGCCTCCGATACCAGTGCATCCTCAATGTTGAGAATCTGCTGCGGTGTGGTATTCATGATGATGCTTAGAGGCAATCTTGCTCAGGTTAGATTTAAGCATGATAAGGTTATTGAAGGCATTCCAAGGTTGCAGTAATAGGCGCCAAACCAAAAAGGCAGAACTAACCAGAAAACTAAATTCACAGATACCTAGGTACATGATGTATAGTTATGGGTACCTTAGTGTTCAATCAAAGGTCCGACTGGGTTATACTTCATTCAACACCTTCTATTCCAAAGTATCGAGCAACTTCATTCAGACCTGAGCCCCCAAGTCCGACCCAAAGATCGACAAACCCTTCTTCTCTGGCTCGTGCGATGTCTTCACTATCCCAAGCTTCTTCCATGTTTCTCTCGAGATAGATTGTCTGAAACCCACATCTTTTGGCGGCTTGCAAGTCCTCAAGATGGGCTGCGACGAGACAACATTGCGAATTCCTGAAACCGAATCTGCGAGCAGCACCATTGTAGACCCCTGGCGACGGCTTGTACGCACCGAAATGCTCTGCACTAGTGATGTGCTTGAAAGGCAAAGAATTGTGTTCTTGTAGGTCCTCGAGGAGCTTTACATTACCATTGGATAATGTAGACGTCAAGAATTTAGTGTTGAGCAACGAAAGGCCTGGCACACTGTCAGAGTGTGAGTCAAGTCGATGCCAAGCGAGTGTCAAATTGTGGAGATCATCCTCATTGAATAAGCCCCGGAGAAGCCATTTGGTGAGAATACTTTCCAAGGAAATACGGTTGTACTCGTCCACTGAGACAAAGGGCTTAGATGTATCATAGATGTCCCCGAAGTTCATATACGCGCGATGCCACTCCTCAGCAACCTCCTGCCAGCTCGAAGTGAACATGTCAGAGGCACGCGCTCGCACTTCGGCACTCAGAGTTCGGACCTGATCTTGCAGAGCCCTTTGTGCTGCGGCATTCAGTTCGTTCGCGATGCAACATCTCCATTCCACAATTGTCCCCAAGACATCGAAAAATATCATCGACGGGAAATCACCTTGTGGCATCTTTGTCGAAGCTTCTTTGAGAGATACCTAAGAATGAAGGCTTTTGCATGGACTGTGAACTATACCTGAAAGTATAGCAGGTTCCTCGTCAGTCAGTGATAAACACAATAGCCTCAAAGAGAACTCAAAAGAACAGCGGATGACTTTACCGTCAGGAACTGGCGTGAACGTTGACATACTATCCCAATGAGATTATAAGGCTTTTTAGATGTCGACGCCACTGAACCTCCGCTCATTCTGTCAACCTCGGGATTTTATCACTTAGGGTTGCATGTGATTGGCAAGTGAAAGTTCTCAACAAGGCCGTCGGGTATCACGGCGAGTATTGGTAAGGCGCCGAAACTACTAGTACCTACCCAGGTAGGTACCTAGGCAGTCAAATAAATCGGATCGAGTAAATAGACCTCGGCGCCGCCCATGGGCTGTCCATTACCTCCTACACTAGAATATGCATATGACGGCTTCCACAAAGTCCCCCAACATCCCTGTCATGGACTTTGCTGACTGGAACACGGAGTCCAGTCGTCAGCAAATCGCGCAAGATATCGTCGCTGCCTGCAAAAAAGTGGGATTTTTATACATCGTCAACCACTCATTTCCAGAGTCGATGTTAGACGAAGCATTCAGTCGGTCAAAGCTATTCCTCGAACTGCCACAAGACGAGAAAATTAAAGCGCCCCATCCAGAGGTATGGGCGGTTCACAGAGGGTACTCTTGGCCCAGGCTGGAGAAGGTGTCACAGGCGATGAGTACCGGTAACGACAAGGACAAAGTGGACCAGCTGAGGGAGGTTACAGACATCAAAGTGAGAACCCGCTGTGTTTGCCCATGTTCTCATACTTCCCCGTTGGCGCCGAGCCCATATATGTATAATTTTGAGCTTCATTGACCTGCCACAGGAAAGCTATGACATAGGAAGTGACGAGAATATCACCCAGCCTAATCAATGGCCGCCCGAAGATATAATCAGCTGCGCCTACTACATTATCCGCCTATTCCGGCTGAAGCAATTGAGACAGAGCGTGCAGCCAGATGTCCCGCACATACCGACTGGAGTTCGATCACATTGGTGTTTCAAGATGACTGGTGGATTAGAAGTCGAGGATGTTTCATCACCGGGGACATTTGTCTCCGCGACACGTATCACGAATGCCATTGTGATGAATGTGGGGGATCTTCTGCAGATGTGGAGCAATGGTTCGTCACTTGATATACTCCTGGTCTGTTCTCAAAGCTGACTTGGATAGATCTTCTAAGGTCTACCAGTCATCGAGTCACTTTGCCGCCTCTGCCTGATAGATTCGAGGGAGCTGATTGTATGACCCGTAGACGGTTTTCTATTCCGTGTTTCATGTCATCGGATTCTGACTCGGTGATAGAATGTATTTCGTGTGTCGGAGAAGGTACTGCAAAGTATGAACCGATTACACAGCTTCTATGCAGTACTGATAGTAGCTCAAATACATATATGTGATCTCATCACTTTCCCCCGATTCGACTAGAAGGCCATTGTGCTCCTTCCAGTTTTCTTTGCCTTCCTCCTCTTTGGCCGTCTTGTACAATTTCAACCCTCCGCAGTATTCTACGTGTTACTTTAATTTCGAAAGTACTCTTCTATGTTTTTTGGGAATCAAGAGCCTTTACCCAAAAAGTGTCTATACTTCCAAGGTTGACCTTGGCGCCGATCACTCCACCTGACTAAGAGCCAATCTTGGCACTCGCCGAAATGGATCAAAGTCGCGTCCCTCACCAGGACCCCGACCGCGTGGCCACCATGTACGGCGAACTCGGCAACAAATTGGTACGTGGGCTATAGATTTATTCCGCTCTTGGGCGTTCACAACCCCAATGCCAAAACCGACCACCAAATACCAAAAGAAGAAAACGCAACCCGCTGACCAACACCTTACCCGCGATAGGTCCAACACGCCAAACGCACCCAATCCCTCGCCCATCTACCCCCCTATCAAACCGAGATCGTGCGCGCAGTAACCCGTGAAGTCCGCGATCTCGACCGCGATGTTACGCGTCTTCTAGAGCCCTTTGAGGGCGGGTTCAACCCCTCGGCCGACCCAGCCATCGCCTGCGCACTACTCGTCGACCACCTGTGCATGCGCCGAAACAAGCGCTGCCTGCTCGCGTACCACCGCGTGCGCACAGAGAAGCTCGAGGAGCTGTGCTGGACGGGAGTGGATATCCTCGAGCAGCAGCAGCCGTCCGAGGATAGCGGGGCGGCCCAGCACACGGCTTTTGGGGCTAGCGGGCATAGCTCGCTGAGTCCCGAGGAGGAGGAGTATTTCCGCCAGTACGGGGATATGCTTGCTGCGTATAAGGGGCAGTGGACGGATATCGATTTGACGGGGACGCTGGAGCCGCCGAAGGATCTGTTTATTGATGTACGGGTGTTGAAGGATGCTGGTGAGATTCAGACGGAGTATGGGTATGTTCTTTTTCTTTGAATTTTTGATATTATTTGGGCATTTGGTGGCTAATTCGGGTTTAGTGTGATCAACTTGACCAAGAACAGTCAGCTCTATGTTCGTCAGGGTGATGTGGAGCGGCTAATTGCTCAGGGTTTCCTGGAGCGATTGACTTGAATTGAGTCGGAATTACCTGGCATCTTCAGGTTATATGAGTACAAGAAACATGAATTGGCGTTGGCTATCTACAGTGGTTTTACGAAGGGACCATGTACTTTGAGATACCCCCGCCGTTAGCGTGTCTAGACCTAACGGCCAAAATGATGATTTTCTGCATTACACAGTGTGACACCGGAGTCTGAATATGCATGACTGCTGGTTTGACCAGTGGCTTTTTTTTTTCCTCGAATTTATTCTCTAGGGCTAGATTGGCCTATGGTAAAGGACCCATTGGGACAGAGTCTAGACGCAGTCTTGACAATCACCCTGGAAAGATGGGAAAGAATTAACTTATAGGCGTCTAGGATGTTCAAAGTTAAACAGACCTTTAGCGAACTATCGGCCGATGAGCATATAGCTCATTAGCTTATAGCGTTACGCAAGGAAATACGAAGGCTGAGGTATATGGCTCCGGTGCTAATAATAGCGTATAGCACTACTTTATCTTCGATCTGCACAAATTGGGAAATTCTAATTGTCCACGCTACTCTTTAGAATTTATATAGATGTTTGCCTAGGTGTGCCAAAACCGTATCAGCCCTGGAAGCTTCGTTTGTTCCTCGGTAAGGTAATTGCTGCAACCTCGTAGCTTTCCAACGGCGTTGTTATTCCAAGTTTTCTCACAATGGATGACACAAAGCAACAAGTTCGCGACCATATCATGGGTCAAACCCCAGATACCATAAAGAATTTGCTTTAAATGGTTGATTCAACCGCAATTCGAATACTTGGTGATATCCCCAACAGCATTCTCGACCCCAGAGATTATCTGGGGTCTATACGTCCATTGGTGTCAAAGATTGAGGTTAACACTGCAAGATTGCTAGTACACACATTTAGGCATTCGAGAAATGGCAGGTAAAAACCTTGGAATCTAGATAATGGATTATTGACTAGGGCATTTGGCTTCCAAGGTTATGGCGTTATGCAAGGAATAATAAGGCTGAGGCTACTGCATGGTGCTAATGCCGATCACGCACCGTCGAGCATTGCGTTCCGACCACGGAGCTGCAGCTTGCTGCATACTAATTTAATTGCATATGTACTTTCAAAAGCCGAGTTAGCCTCGAGTTAGTGCCGTTGAAGAGATAATCTTAGAAGCCCTTGGGAGATGTTGTTTAACCCACATGGCTCCAGGCCAGGGCTATTTCCCCCGAGTTACCTCGCACGGACCATCTCCCACCACCTTCATCCGTATCAGTCCGGATATGGTTTAGCTCGGCTGTTTAGAGATAAGACACATTTAGTCAAAAAACCTCCCGGTACTTCGGGAGGATCTTTTCTATCTTTGTCTGTTGCTAATTTATATTTGTGTTGATAAGTGACCTGTCTCCTCCTATACATATAGTTCATCGAGCTCCCTTCTGTGCAATGCTCGTCCCGGTTGCGTCATCTTGTCTAAACGGCCGCCCCATGCACTAGTGGCCCCGTTTATCTTCCGGATTTCTTGACTTTTTCCACTCCAAAAACTTGGTTGGACGGCAATCGCGCGAGAGACCATGGGGGTTCTGCAACCCCGTGGCCGTCGCGACTCTCGCGCATCAGCGCTGTCACGCAACCTGATGTTTGACCGCGACATCCATGGTAACGCCCCGTCAGAAACGCTGGTGGAACATGCAAACCTAGGCAGCCCACCCGGTCCAATGGGAGCGGAATCATCGAGCTACAACGGATCAACAATGAGAACACCAAACCGTTCCTTTTACCACCGGTCGTTCAATAGCAATATGGGTGGGTCATTGTGCATAATATGCTGCTAGGGATACTGCGCGACTTTTACTGACCATTGGACCTATCGTAGACCCGGCTCATTATGCTTCGGACGGTCTCCGTGACCAGACCGCGGAACTCGCGACCTATGGCCTCTCGCTGAATAAAAAATCCCTCTTGAGGGACGGGCCTGGCTTGCCCCCCAGTCTTGATATATTTCACGGCAGCCAGAATTCTGCAAGTTACTCCCAGGATGAAGCTACAAGCTCTCATGCTGCCGGGGGGGCGTTGTTGGAGCCAGGATATGCCTCTGTCGACCCTGCTTCGGCTTCAGGCTCTTCGGCCTTGACAGAGATGATTCGCCGTCCATCAATAGATACCGTGGAGGACCAGGTCACGCAACCCGGGATGGATGATATCTCCTTCCCCCCGCCGCCCACGGTCTATGAGGAACCCGAACGAGACAATGAGCACACCTCGTTATTATCGAAACCACGATCGAAATCTACACAAAATTATGGAACTGCAGGCGACGCCGAGAACCAAAGGCCGGCTGTCAAACGATCTCCAAACTTAATAACAAATGGCATTTCGTCTGCCGCCCTCTGTACTCGAATCCTGTCGAGCCCAAAGTCATGGGATAGGCGAATGATATGGAAAGAGGCCGTGTTATACCCCGCCAGTCTGGTTCCTGCCGTATTGCTGGGACTACTGCTCAACATTCTTGATGCCTTATCCTATGGAATGATCTTGTTTCCTCTGGGAGAACCCCTGTTCGCTCACCTAGGAACCGACGGTATCTCGATGTTCTACGTCAGTACCATTATCTCCCAAGTGGTATTCTCCTGTGGTGGCTCGATCTTCAAAGGAGGAATAGGGAGTGAAATGATTGAAGTAGTACCCTTCTTCCACCAGATGGCTTTCACCATCATGAACTCAATCGGCAAGGACAACCCGAAATCAGTGATTGCAACGACTATCTTAGCTTTCTCAGTCAGTTCGATCCTCACTGGCTTGGTTTTCTTCTTAATGGGTGTCTGTGGGCTGGGCTCGCTCATTGGGTTCTTCCCACGTCATATTCTCATCGGGTGCATCGGTGGTGTGGGCTACTTTCTTCTACAAACTGGAATGGAGGTTTCAGCCCGGCTTCCCGGGTCTCTTGAGTACAACCTTCCCACGATCCAGAAACTTTTTCACCTTGATACTTTCCCTCTTTGGATGATACCCCTATTCCTTGCCATTGGCCTTCTTGTTCTCAAACGATTCGTTCGCTCAAACTTCCTTGTCGGTGGATACTTCATTGCCGTTGCTGTAGTGTTCTATATTGTCATTCTAAGCGCAAGGATCTCCATGGGTGCTCTGCGCCACAATGGATGGGTCTTTGATGCCCCATCTTCGAACAACCCGTGGTATCATTTCTATTCTCTTTATGGTGGGTCGATCGGCTACAATACTTTGGGCGTTGCCATGCTAATTCGTTACAGATCTCTCGGCGGTGAATTGGACTGCCTTTGGTGAGACAATCCCGGCCATGTTTGCTTTGACCTTCTTTGGTGTGCTTCATGTGCCCATTAACGTACCTGCTCTGGGTATATCCACCGGGGAAGACAATCTCAACGTGGACAGAGAGCTCATGGCACATGGCGTGACGAATGCACTTTCAGGGTTTGTAGGAAGCATTCAGGTATGTGACTCCCATCGTTTGAGCTGTGTTTGGTGAGCTAATAAAAGCAGAACTACCTTGTTTACACCAATAGTCTTCTCTTCATTGCAAGTGGCGGATCATCTCGGTTGGCCGGTTTGATGTTGGCTGCAGCCACTGCAGGGATTATGGTCATTGGCCCAGTCATAATCGGCTACATTCCCATTATGGTTGTCGGTGCCTTGATTTTCTTGTTGGGCATTGAGCTTTTGCAGGAGGCATTAGTGGACACATGGGGTAAACTCACTCGCCTTGAGTATTTGACCGTTGCTATCATCGTTGTGACGATGGGCGCTTGGGACTTCGTGGTTGGAATCTTCGTTGGCATCATTCTGGCCTGCGTGAACTTTGTTGTCCAAACGTCTCGCAAATCTGCGATTCGAGCAAAGTTCTCGGGCGAAACTTCCGGGTCGACAGTGCGACGTCCTCCTATCCAACAGCAATTCCTACGCGAAGCGGGACAGCAGACCCTGATCATCAAGCTTGGTGGATATCTCTTCTTTGGAACCATCGTGAATGTCGAGAACACCATGCGTGGCCTGATCGAGGAGGAAGCTTTCGACCGGCGTCCCATTCGATTCATCATTCTCGATTTTTCTCGGGTCTACGGACTCGACTTCTCAGCCGCAGAAGCATTTACCCGCATCAACCGCGTTCTCCGAAAGCGCAACGTACAGATAGCCATCTCCGGCTTGGATGTCGAAGGTGACGTAGGCAAGTCCCTACAAAACGTAGGACTCTTTGAGTCGGAGTCCAGCGTCCCCATATTTGAAGACCTTAACTCAGCCCTTGAGTTCTGCGAGAACAACTACCTGAAGGTCTTCTACAGCCGCCAAGAAGCACTCTCCACACCCACACCCACCGAACCAGCTGCAAACTCCGAGCTCCTCCAAATCCCCGCCTCAGTACC
>PKQL01000634.1:0-15955 GCA_002916455.1 Penicillium sp. CF05 | reverse complement strand
ATAGCACATAGGATAAGGCTTGATACCCTGACCAGATATGGTTCTCTTACGTCACAATGGAATTGATTTGAAATTACTGCTATGAAATTGAGCCAAATGTGTACAATGATTTCACTGTAATCACAATATATTGATATCTACTAATATTTAATATACATGTACTCCGTACTCCATATATGTTTCAGTTGATTGTGTTTTAATTGGAAACATATCAACTGAAACATAAAATAACCTTGGAAAGCGGTGGGGCGCAATCGTAATACTCAGCCGCGCGCCACCTTTTTTTTGACGTATCCCTTGTGTATCATCTTCCGCTTCACTCCAAATCTGGATCATCCAATTTCCTCTTTGAATTCATATTGGTCAAAAGCCATGTCTCAGGAGGTGACTCGTGCTGAGTCCATCGAGGAACAGGAGCGTGCAAGGGAGGATAGCGACAAAAAGCCAAAGTCTCGCCGACCAGCCAGTATGTCCTTTCTCATCAACCCTTTGACCACGACTAATTTGTCTGCACCAGATACTGCTTTTCGCCAGCAAAGATTGAAAGCATGGCAGTGAGATTGCGATTCCTGTATATCTGCTTCTAGACTGTGCTAACCTTCCACTAGACCAATCTTAACCCCTAAAAGCGTTCTACCTCTGTTCTTCATCGTTGGTGTTATCTTTGCCCCCATTGGCGGTGTTCTCCTATGGGCAAGTTCTCTAGTATGTCTCGTTTCATACCTTTGTGTGCTTGATCGAACAGCTTCTGACGGGCCATATGTCCTAGGTCCAAGAAATTGCCATCGATTACTCCGACTGCTCTAGCAGGGCACCGACTGACACCTATGCTTCTGTTCCTCACTATTCGGCGACCTTCAAATCTTCTAAATCCATATCGGCACCCACCTGGCGCAAGTCCATCAATGAGTCTGACTCAGGCACCGTTACTTGCACTCTCCTTTTTGAGGTTCCCAACGAGCTTCCAGCACCGGTTTTCATGTATTACCGCCTCACCAACTTCTATCAGAACCATCGCCGATATGTTCAGTCGCTCGATTTGAATCAGCTGAAGGGAGATGCTGTCTCTTACAATACGATCAAGGGTGGCGCATGTGACCCATTAGCGGTCAACGAGACGGCTAAGAAGGTCTACTATCCATGTGGACTGATTGCAAACTCATTCTTCAACGACACAATTGGGATGCCTCGAATCCTAGACCCGAATGCATCCGAGAATGAAAAGCAATACTATGAAATGACCACTAAAGGCATTGCCTGGGACAGTGACAAGGAACTCATCAAGGAGACAAAGTACAAGATGGATGAAGTACTCCCACCGCCAAACTGGGTCTGGGCCAGTCAGGATGGGGCCTATAAAGAGGATCCTAATTTACATGAAAATGAAGCGTTCATGGTTTGGATGAGAACGGCTGGTTTGCCGTCGTTCAGCAAACTTTCCCGCCGTAACGATACCCATGCCATGCCTGCTGCAAAATATTCCATTGAGATTGTTGATCGTATGTGTTACTACTACCTACTACCTCTTGTCCACATTTTACTAAAACTGTTCAGGTTTCAATGTCACCGAATATGATGGAACCAAGTCGATCTTGATCTCCACTCGAACAGTGCTTGGAGGCAAGAATCCCTTTATGGGAATCGCCTATGTGGTTGTTGGTGGAATCTGCGTTGTCCTTGGGGCTTTGTTTACTGTTGCGCACTTGGTGCGTCCGAGGTATGATTTTCCCTTTCTTCATGATAGACAGCAAATATCTAACCTCCTTACTAGAAAACTTGGCGATCACACCTATCTTACTTGGGATTCCAATCAACCGAGCACTGCTATCGCCACAGGACGGGATAACGCCCCGTAGATATCTTCCTTTCACCTTTTTCTTTTGGCGTTTTCTTTCTGTTTCAATATGCCCTGTAAATAACCCCTGTGTTTAATGACCTCATCCTCGGTTTCTGACATACCAATCGTTTCATTTTCTCCGATCCTTTACATGCTCGTACTCCTTGCTTAAGACATGCATTCCCGCATGACGCAGCATTCTTTATCGGACAGGTTATATGATACTAACTCCCGAAATACTGGTCAATCTCGAGATTGATGATTCTTTGATTCTTCGTCCACTCCTTTTGTTTTTCTCTCTTTTGGAACAGGTGTGAAGGGGGCATCAAAACCAGGGCTTCTCAACACCATGGTCTGTCACTCATTTTTTCAACTCGTCGTCCTTGTTACCTTTTTTCTGCAGGTTCGATGCAGTCCCTTCGCCCCCCAGAAAAGAGGCACATGTGCTACTGAAGATCCCGGTGCGGATTTCTTGCATGAAGTAGCGCGTCTCCAGTCGGATGAAGCCAATCCTGCTAGTCCGCAGGCCAGGGAGGTTCCAATTGAGATCGAGACCTGGTTCCATATAATCAGCAGCAAGTCGGAGTCCACCCAGGTCACTGATGATATGATCAATTCTCAAGTCAGTGGCTTCTTTTCCCGACTGGCGTGTCTGTGCTAACATTCTGCCTGCAGCTTTCTATTCTACAACAATCTTATGCAGATTCTGGCATTTCCTACCAGTTGCAAGGTGTGACTCGTCATGTCAATGATAAATGGGCAAGTAATGCGGATGATACGGCGATGAAAACGGCCCTTCGAAAAGGAAGCTACCGAACATTGAACGTTTACTTCCAAACCAATCTTCAAGCCTCGCCTGGACAAGCAGGGCGCGCTTTCGGGTACAGGGGTGCAGTTACCAATAATGACTTGGCACCAAGCGTTCTGGGATTCTGCACCTTGCCCGATCCGAGTGTCAATGCCAGTAGCCCGGCCTCTCACTATGTCAAGGATGGCTGCAACATTTTGGCTAACACAATGCCCGGTGGCTCCCTGGATCTCTACAACCGAGGTGGAACTGCCATTCACGAGATTGGACACTGGAATGGCCTTTTGCACACATTCCAGGGGGAATCTTGCTCAGCAGATAATCCTGGTGACCACATAAATGACACGCCACAGCAGTCCACCCCGACAGATGGATGCCCTGGGCAGAAGAATTCGTGTCCGGACTCCCCTGGACTGGACGCGGTCCACAACTTCATGGATTATTCATCTGATGTATGCTACGAGCGCTTCACGCCCGGACAAGGAGAGCGCATGCGGAGTATTTGGATGTCTATGCGTGAAGGGAAGTAGCGGGAAAGTGACTCGCAATAAGTCCAATGCAAGCTCCATATGGAGTCCATTCGCAGCCATATGTACACGCGGGAGGCCGCAAGGTCAGGATCAAACCAGCCAGCTAAGCTAGTTGGTTGCTGCGATTTAGAGAAATGCTACCTGCCTAAAAGATTCGTTGAGCGAATATCATGCGTGAATATTTTGGATACAGTACAGTTAAGAGACGTTAAGAGACTAGTTTCCCCCCGACCAACACCATAAATGTGTCTTGCTCTGATTTTCCATCCACCGTGGGCCCGAGTCGAATTGTACAAGAATTTGAAAGGCCAATCAAGAGATGCAAGGCGTACGTAGCCCAAATTTACCTTGCCCATAGATTGGAACACAAAATGCAAGAAAGGAAGCAAGAAGAAGTAAGGTCGTTTTAATCCCTCCAGCGGCAACGAAATGGTCGATTAGCGCTTGCGTTTGATTCCGCGGTCATTGTCATCATGGCTGGTCTCCTTGTCTTTACGTTTCGCCTTTTCCTCAAGTGCGTCCCAGTCCTCACCACTCTCCTCGTCGCCGCTGAAATCCTCCTCGCTGGCATCGGCACTTGCGTCATCATCAAATTCGCTGTCTTCCTCAGAACTCTCGTCTCCAGCTGCAAGCTCCGAATCGGACAACTCGAAAGCAGACTCCTCTTCCTCATCTGAACCGTTCTCCGAGTCTGATTCGGCCGACAAGAAAGACCACCCGCCATCGGCAAAGAAGCCGTACGGATCGCTGACGACTGTTTTCATAATGGTGGTCCAATTCAGGTTGAGCGGACCCTCGGTGAACGCAATATCAACAGAATCAAGCCAATCCTTAACACCCTCAAGCGCCTCGACAGGAATTGTGTTAATATGAACGGGAGTCCGGCGGAAATCCTTGAAAACGAAGACCATGTCGAAATTTTTGAGTCCAAACTGTGCACGATTTAGTAAACCAAGCCGACAAAATAGTGATAAGCAGAAAACATTACCTGAACTCTCTCCAGATGGGCGATCTCGATTTCATTCAAGGTAACTGTCGTGAAAGGAGGTTCGGTGAGTTGAACTAGGGCATCTGTGGTCGGTTGAATCAAGACATTGGACCGGTTTGGAACGCCTGTAAAGCCAATTTCTCTGAATGGAATATCGACGTCGACACCCTCATCCTTGCCAGCGTCCGCAATCTTCTCGGCAAATGCTTTGAACTCGCGGTCCAACGCAGCTCTCCGCCGTCTTTCCTCCTGCTCAGCCTCAAATTCTTCCTCATCCCCGTAGCGGTGTTTGCGCCGACGGTTTCCAGTCTCATCGAATTGCATTTCCGTGGCCTCACGATAAAATTGAATATCCTTTGTCTTGCGCTTTCCAATCATGATAGGCGTCTTGAGATGAACATGGATGAGTACGATCAATTCATGGGCACAAGGTTGGAAGAACAGATGCTTCACGTTGCTGAAGAGCACGTCGACATGCTCATTGCGGAAGGGCGATAGGTACCGAAGTCCATTCTGATGAATCTCAACTTCACCCGGAACACGTTTTCCATCCAAAGGAGGTCGGAGGTAGACGTCGGGGAGTTTCACTGGACGTCGGTTCCTAATTTCAACCAGTTTATCCTGCTCAACAACATCTTCCAATTCCTTTTTCTCCTGCTCTCGCCTCAACGCCGTCTTGCGAAGTTCGGTGATATCCTGGGCGACTCGTGCAAGCCGATCATTATCCTTGGACCGGAGAGTGAGGTTGCGGACGAAATGTGCTGACAAGTCCTCAAACGGCTGATCATCCTTTCGGCCCACACCCTGGCCTGGAGACAGGAAGTTGATGCGCAGATAGGCGTATTCTCCTTCGTCGCTTTTGCTGGCGTTCTTTATGGTGTTGATATGGAAGGGAACCGGTCGGCCCATGATAGGCACAATCACGGTTGAAGTCTTCTGGTCGACATAAACTGTAAGGTCTTTGACCTTGGCAGGCAGTTGGTTGTCCCGCTTGTAAGACTCAAAGCGCTTGAATTTCTTCTGTGCCACTCCATTGTCGTCTCCTGTAGTACCGGTGAACCGATCCAAGCCTTCCTTTGTCTTCTTCAAGGCCAGCTCTTTCTGATGCTCCCGACGACGAGCTTCAGCTCCCTCATTGACCTGAGTTGGTCTTTCAGCACGAAGTTTGGTTCTTGTGACATTTCTGCCAGCGGCCGCGCTAGACTTCGTCTCCTTTTTCTCCTTCACAGGCTTTTCGGGCTCTTCTTCATCCCCGAAATAGAATGAGATAGAGTCCATGTCAATACCGGCGTCTTTGGTAAAAATATGAGGCCCACTTTCCCCGACACGAACTGTATCGGTGATGACCATAGAATAGGCACCATTCTTGCCATTCTTCGAGTCTGGATCCTTCACATCAGTCAGGCCGATCGTGATAGACAGCGTCATGCCGTTTTTCAAGACGCGGTTGTTCTTCGCATTGAGGACCATATTGGCATCCCGGAGCTCGATTCCAATACCTGCGCCAACGTTCTTGACAAAGTGTCCCTCTAGCTCGGGCTTCTTAGAACGGACAAGGCTCAGTGCCTTGTTGTAAACGTCCTTAGCGACCACACCATCCCGAACCTCTTTCATAGTTGCTTCATGGAGACTCAGCAGTAAGGCGTAGTTTGCTTCTTGTGATTTGGTTGGGTCAACCAAGTAAGTACGCCCAATGAGGGAACTGTAAGTCTTGTATCTGATTCCAAAGCTGGACAAAATGATGCCGGGTTCAAGGTTTTTACTGTCGGGGGTCGCTGTGAGCTTGATATCGTAGGCGCCTCCACTTTGGATTACAGGCCCGTAGGCCCAGTCGATTTGCTGAGGATCAAATTCTGAGGGCAGCCGCGCCAGCTTGTTGAAAAACTTCGCATCGTCAATCTTTGCATCAACCTTTGCAGCGAGAGCCTTATGGGTCATTTTCTTTTCTTCGTCGAGCAAACGTGACATCTCATCAACAAAGTATTCTGACATAAGGCCACTGCAGGCTCTGGAAGCATTGCGGATTGAGACCTTTGAGACTGTATCAGCAAACACCAATCTTTAAACGCGCTGGCATAGATAAACCAACCAATTCATCAGAATCTTTGATCGCAAAAGCAGCCGAGAGCGCAGGTGCTATGTCAACTTCCTCCACTTCTTTCGATATTTCTGCAAGTGCGCGTTTCCATTCATCTGCGAAGGGCCCCGAAGCTGCGTTTTTGGGTAAGGTGCCGACTTTGTTCTGTGGTTGTTGTGGTTAGTGGAAGACAAATCATACCGGTGATTCAAGTGTCATTTTCTAGCTCACCCCTGCGCCCTTGATAACATCCAAGCATTTCTCGAATGCCTTGGTCTTTGATTCTGGGTCTTTGGTGGTGACCAGAATCTCGACGGGAATCTTTCCCTCTTTCAGCGGCTCGAGGTGTTTCGCTTAAATTTTTATTTGATCAGCCATGCGGCGCGCAAAAGTTCATGCGTTGGTAATTACCTTTCTTGGCCGTGGTGACCACGTAAATCGCTTCGGTCGTGAGAACAAACAATGTCGCTGGGAACTCATACCCGAGAAGCCAGAACTAACAAGTTCCATTAGTAACGATGCCGTGAAGTTGACGAGCCTCTATAGGACGCGGATAGGGCTTTGGAAGATGATCCACATACATGCATCGCATTGTTCTTTTGGAATGAGTTCTCCTCATCGGTCTTACCCATCAGAATGACCATGGACCCTGCATTGCCAAAGAGGGCATTGCCCGAGCGCTTGTCGGCCTTCCATGACGCATAGAAACTAGACAGGCGGTTGAAAAAGTTGTTATTGTCGATGGCAATCTCCTCAGCCATGTTGATGGCCTGATGCGAGCAAGATATGCCCCAGTCAGAGACTAAGTTGATGGCAAAAGAGCTCGGTGGAGCAGCGTAGGAGCTATTGGAGATATGCCTGAGTGTTAAATTTGTTGAGGATGAAGAAAAAAGTAGATGGAAAATCAAGGCAGCCTCAATGCGATCACTGCGATGATGAGAGACAAAACACCAATAGAGCTGGGCTGTGAAAGAAAAGATGAAGATAGAAAGGGACGGCTTAGGGGAAAGCGAACGCGAAAAGCGCGTTGTTGCACTCCAGATCTCTCTCGATTACCGTATCAAAGTATTACCACCTTTGTACTAGCGCTATTTTCCACTCTCTTGTCTTGTTGAATCCGAACATGTTTTTGTGAATATCTCTTTCGCCGACTTTCTCTATTTTTAACTTTCCAGTCAACATGATATATGTGAGCTTTCACTTGATCATTTGATTGGATAACAATCACACCCTGTGATGCTGTCTTTTTCCCGCCTACATCACCTGCGCTTGGAATTCACTGTCGACATTGAGTCAGTCTCTCTTTGAGACTCCACAAGCGCCCTTTCCTATGATGTACAGTGTGGCTTTTTAGTTGTTTATAAACAATGAAGTCTCCAATAGCTCCTATCCTTCTCGAGCCCCATCTCGGCGAACTTCCAGGAAGTTCACGAAGGTTTTCTCGCAATGATGCAGCTACCGGAGCATCTGCCGCAGGCGTTCGCGCTCTCAGTGCACAGATGGTGGCCTTCTACTTCAGAGCACCGATCAAAGCTTTCTTTCGTACGCGCGTTGAGTATGTAGTATCTCTCGACCTAATGATCTTTGTATTGACAATATTGCACTTAGTTATATGGTACAGCCTTCCACCATCTACAATAGATGAGAAACACAATCAACCTATCCCCAGCCTTCGTTGCTTATTATTTGAAACAGGCATTTGCAAGAGCTGTGAACCCCCGTGTTGCCGAAGGCAAGTGGTCTTTGCATACAACAACCCCGGGATTATTGCTCCACGCCGTTCGGACATATGGTTGGCGCTTTATCCCGAATCAAGTGCTTCCACCTTTGATGGCAAATGCAGGGTGGGATATTCCTGAGGATAGGGTACTGGGTGATTTGAAAGCGCTAACAATATATACCAGGGTTGGTGCTGTTCTCTACACGTCCTATCTCCAGGTTTTGGGGACCCTACATGAACCTGTGGCCCAAGGGGTCAAGCGAGTCTGGCCCCCGGCTCCTCCTTCTGCAACATTCACTGCTGGATTCACCGCCGGCACAATTCAGTCGATTGTAGCCGCCCCTCTAGACGCGTTGCAGGTTCGCTTTCAAACCAGTGACATGCTGGAGGGTCAGTACCGGAGTATGTGGCATTATGGCCACCACAAGCTCAAACAGATTGGTCTCCGTGGAGTCTTCGCAGGTTGGAGCCTGTCATTTATGCGGGATTCACTCGGATATGCTGTGTTCTTCTCCTCGTTCGAATACATCAAGTCACAGTCCTACTATTCCTTCGTCACTTGGTACTATGGCTCCCTGCAAGTTGATCACGTGGGCATGTTTTCATCGTCCGGGTCTAGTGATCGCGGTGTACCACTCATCAAGCCCCACTATGCATTGGAGCCCTGTTTCCTGATGATGGCTGGTGTTGTGGCATCGATTGCTCAGCAAACCATTCAGCATCCTCTAAGTAGGATTCAAGACCTTCACCTAGGTCGGCTGGAATACCTGGATCACCAGGCCAGTTTTGTACCTTCGCGACAGAAGATGATACGGTTGTACTACCACGCCTACCAGGAGACATTCAAGAGGTGCAATCGGAAGGCTGCGCGGGCCGGGGGCTGGCGCCCCTGGTTGTTCCGTGGGTTTATTGGGAGCTCTCTTCGCCAAGTACCTAGCACCAGTGCCGGCCTCATCATTTTCGAATTGGTGCGCCGCCGCTACGCAAATCCCGCAGACGCTGTCCATATCCAGAGTGATGGATACGACATCCTTCTCACATAATATATCATATGGTGGGTTTTCTCATCCCCTCTCACGTTGGCCTTTTGAGGCATTTCTCTTGCTTTTCTTTTTACGACATTGTTTGTTCTGGGGAGGGCGTTATAGACCTAGAACCTTGTTTCATTAGACCTACATACTTTTATGTACATATGCAAGCGATACCCGACTTTAAATAAGTACCTAATCATATAGCTTGATATCTACCTAGGTAGCAATGTAAGTTATGATCACCAAGAATAAAGGTTGGATTATTGTAGACACCTAGGGGTAAAAGTTGTTGCCCTACATTCGAGAATCATAGGAAGTTTTTATTCTCTATTTGGACTGAGTCTGTATACAACATTTGCTTGTTCATGTTATACATAGTATGTACTATATATGTATTAGTTGTAGTTGTAGTTGTAGTTGTATACATTCAATTTATATTGTAGTTATTGTATACGTAAATAGTAACCCATATGCCGATCTATCCCGCATTAGATACGATCTAGGACGTATTAGTACTAGTACGTCCTCCCATATGCGTACAAATCAAATACCACTTGGCATTACATATTAGATGTCTCCAGAGAGGTCCGCTTGTCCTTCTCTTCTATTTGACCTCCCCCAAAAAAACAGTCTATTTTAACCTAGAATTTCCGAAAAAGAAAAAGACACCCGATGAAAAACATCTGAATCCTCTTATTATATTCTATATTTGACTTTGGCTGTGTAATGCTCTCTTGCTTGGCTCGGGACCCTTACTTTGCCCAAACGCACCCCCTCTCTCCAAATCTCCGCCTGATCATCACCCCGTTTTGACGGTACTTCGTCATCCTGCGTCGCGTGTGACTTTACGTAGCTAGTCGCCCGCGGCCACATCGCTTGTGTGGCGCCCTATCGCGGACTAATACAGTGACATTCAAGGTTGTGCCCAGGTGGTACCGTTGCTGACTCCTTGCGGATCCTTGCGGAAAACACCTTATCGATATCATTAATTCCATCGACTCCGCATTCTTTTCTCCTAGGACAAAAAGGGCTGCGAGGTTCAGCCCGGCAATACCGCCATCATTTCTCCCCCACGCGCCTCTAATATACCCCTCCAGTCCATACCGTCTGATTCCCGCTCGACACATTCGGCCAAGTTATCGGAGTCCACCGAGAAGGGTAGTCGACGGTCTTCCCACTCGTCTGATCGCTCGGTCGGGTCTGACTTCTCAATCTGGTCAGATACCGGTGACCTCGCCGAGCAGTTCGCTGAGGCTGAAGATCCGCTGCAAATTCACCTTCGCAATTCCTCAGATCGACAGCTTTTGCGTCGGAAAGAGCGAAGGAAGCTGCCCAAACGCGTCCACTATCCTTCAAACTTGAGCAACGAGCGTTCCGTGGTCGATATTGAAAAGATCAGGATACCACTACCTTCCCCGCGGCATATTTCGAGAGTTGAACGCGTTCTGGCCGCCATAATGACACCCAGAAATGGGCCAAACACCCAGATGCACGGGTTAGTGGGAAAGCCATTACTGTGAGTGTATCAAAGGCCAATACCATAGTTTTCACCGCTGACTTGGGCTTGCATGTAGTTACTTCACGAGTGTGTTTGTATCATTGGGTGTCTTTCTTTTTGGCTATGACCAGGGTGTAATGTCTGGTATCATAACGTTCGTGTCTAACCCCCCGAGCATATACTCACTGTAGAGATAGATCGAGGAGCACATTGTGGCTAACAGATGCAGTGGCTGGTACTTCAAAGATTACTTCAACCAGCCTTCTCGGGCTACAATTGGTACTGTGGTTGCGGTTCTTGAAATTGGAGCATTCATATCCTCGCTCCTCGTGGGACGTGTTGGTGATATGATCGGCCGTCGAAGGACTATACTTTATGGCTCCATTGTGTTCTTCGTTGGCGGTGCTCTCCAAACATTTGCCACGGGCATTCCCATGATGATGGTCGGTCGTGTCGTTGCCGGTCTAGGCGTTGGTGCCCTCTCTACCATTGTGCCAGTTTACCAGTCTGAAATCTCGGTTTGTGAACCCTTTCTTCATCAATTCTCAAGGCTTTTGGCTTTTGGTTACCTCCCGCTCCCATTCTCTCGCCAGGTATGCTGACGAATTTCAAGCCTGCTCACAATCGTGGGAAACTCGCATGCATCGAATTCACCGGCAATATTGCTGGGTATGCGACTAGTGTGTGGGTAGACTATTTCTGTAGCTTTATCTATAGCGACTACTCCTGGCGCCTGCCACTCCTTTTCCAGTGTATCATGGGTGCCTTGCTTGGACTTGGCAGTCTGGTGATCTGTGAATCACCTAGGTGAGTAGAAATCTCCTTCCATCATCTGCCAGGCTAACTCCCAGGTCCCTACTTAGATGGCTTCTTGATAATGACCACGATGAGGAGGGCATGGTGGTAATCGCAAATCTTTATGGGGAAGGAGATCTCCTTAATGACAAGGCCCGCCAAGAATATCGTGAGATCAAGATGAACGTCCTCGTTCAGCGACAGGAGGGCGAGCGATCTTACTCGGACATGTTCCGCCGGTATCGCAAACGTGTTTTGATTGCAATGTCGGCCCAGGCCCTAGCTCAGCTCAACGGGATCAACGTAATCTCATACTATGCGCCTCTCGTGTTTGAATCGGTATGAATACGATACGCCGCTATGAATCCAGTATCTCCTTCTTTCAAGGCCATGCGGGATTCAAGCATGATTCAAAATGATTCAGGATTATACTGACCAGTCTTCAATATAGGCCGGCTGGGTTGGACGGGATGCCATCCTCATGACTGGAATCAATGGTATCTCATACTTGCTGTCCACCATACCACCATGGTATCTTGTCGATGGCTGGGGTCGGCGACCAATTTTACTTTCGGGTGCCGTTGCCATGCTCATCTCGCTTTCCCTTATCTCCTACTTTATTTACATTGAAATTCCCGCCACGCCGACCCTGACGGTCATCTTCGTTATGGTCTATAACGCAGCTTTCGGGGCATCTTGGGGGCCCATTCCATGGTTATATCCCCCGGAGATTTTGCCTTTGAGTATTCGTGCCAAAGGTGCGAGTTTGAGCACTGCTTCAAATTGGGCATTCAATTGGCTCGTGGGCGAGGTGACCCCTGTTCTTCAGGAAGTTATCAAGTGGCGGCTATATCTGGTCCATGCTTTCTTTTGTGCATGCAGTTTTGTGCTTGGTATGATCCGTCATCCATAGTCATCCACTAGGGACTATTATACTAACCACCACCCCAGTTTATTTCTTGTATCCGGAAACGAGTGGGGTTCGCCTCGAAGATATGAACGATCTTTTTGGCGATGCTTCTACCGCCATGCCGACGCCGGCCACTCAAGGCGAACGAGGATCGCTAATGGGTGCTGGTTCACCCGTCCCATCGCTCGATCTGCGGCGACAGTATGGTCAATTTGGGGCGGAGAGTTCAATCCCCGGCCTAGATATCGATCCGCCGACTTCAAGCCATGAAGGGAGCAGCAAACGTGGACGCTCGGATTCTAATCAGGGCAGTGTTCGCGGCGAGGGAATTGGTGGCTGGATCTCAAACATGGTCAGTCGAAACCGAGGAGGGGGCCCCGGTGCTACCAGCAGTCAATATAGACGTTTGGAGCAAGGAGAAGGAGACGAGCAATGAAAGGGGTACGGATAATTGTGGCCTCGGACTGAATAAAGGAAGCAAGAAAGACCAAAGAATTCAATGTCATTTATCTCCTTTTCCCCATTCACCAATGTTTTCAGTTGATTTCTCTGTGTTCAAGTTTTCGGTACATATTCAAATCCTTGATTCTTTTTTCTATTGTACGGGGGTTTGCGTTATATGATCAATGGTATATAGTCTTGAACTTCCTTATGCATACATGTAATGTAGTAACTACATAGGTAGTTTGTACGTGCCTTGTATACAATATACAATATGTATGATAGATATCTACTACTAGCAGTCATCCATGGGTATAAATTCTGACTCTGTAGATACTTGAAAATATCATAACCTATACATGAGTATATATTTATAGTAATTATGTACAAAAAAAGTACTTTGGGACTCGGAGTTCTGAAAACGGCCCACTAAAAGTGGGCTTGTTTATCCTCCTTGAGGCCACGGATCTCACTTTCTCCTTTATTCTCTCAGCCCACTCTCTTGTTTCACTTAATTTCATTTCATTTTCACTTCTTTTTTATTATATTCTCTTTTTCCAATCTACTCCTGGCATTGCTTCCGGTAAATCCGCTAGATTTGCCTTATTCCATCACTCATTTGCGCAGGGGAATGGCTATGTTCTCTTAAGCTACTCTCCCTTCTATTATCGGTCTACCTCGGTATTCCTCGGTTTAACTTCCTACTATTCTCCCATTCAGTTGGCACATCTTCATTTGAAATTACTACAGCACACCATGGCAGGCCTAGACACTGCTGTGAGCACCGGCGCCAAACATGAGTCTGACCTCCGTCGAAGAAATGTCCCCGATACTAGCAAAGTTCATATGGACTCAAACCGGATGAATGATGAAGATGTGAAGAAAGCCAGAATACAGGTGAGATAGTGTTCTTCAAGGTCACTAGACACGTTCTAACCCCTGCCGGACAGTCACCCTCGTTCCTCCATGTGCTAGCTAGCTGGGAGCCGATCATTGCTCCCATCATCTTGACTGCCCTCGCCCTCTTCACCCGCCTGTACCAGATCGGCCGTTCCAACATTGTGACCTGGGATGAGGCCCACTTCGGTAAATTCGGTTCCCACTATTTGAAACGCGAGTTCTACTTCGACGTCCACCCGCCTTTGGGAAAGATGCTTGTTGGCCTGTCCGGCTATCTTGCTGGCTATAACGGGTCTTTTGAATTCAAGTCTGGCGAGAAGTATCCAGAAGATGTGAACTATACCTTTATGCGAGCCTTCAATGCTGCCTTTGGTATAGTCTGCATTCCCCTTGCCTACTACACTGCGCGAGAATTGAACTTCCGTCGGTCCACAGTCTGGTTGGTCAGCCTGATGGTGCTGTGTGAGAACTCCTATGCGACAATTTCCCGGTTTATACTTCTCGACTCGATGCTGCTCTGTTTCACATTTACTACCACAATGTGCTGGGCAAGATTCCACCGGTTGCAACGTGATAGCTTTTCGCTGGAATGGTACGCCTGGCTCTGTTTGACTGGATTGAGCATTGGCTGTGTCTGTAGTGTCAAATGGGTCGGTTTCTTCTGCACTGCTCTTGTCGGCCTTTATACTATTGATGATCTCTGGAACAAATTTGGCGACCTGAAGATGCCACGGGTGAGTGTTTGCTTTCTGCTCCCCCCCTAAAATTCGATCACCGATCAGCTAACTAACACGGATGCGTTCGAAAAGGCTGTGCTCGCAAAGCACCTGGTTGCTCGTGTTGTGGGTTTGATTGTTATTCCAATCTTGGTCTACATGTTTTCCTTTTACCTGCACTTCTTGGTGCTGGCGAACAGTGGCCCAGGTGATGCCCAGATGAGCTCGCTTTTCCAGGCCAATCTACAAGGTACCGAGGTTGGTAGAGACAGCCCTCTTGAGCTTGCAATTGGGTCGCGTGTCACACTCAAAAATATGGGCTACGGAGGAGGGCTTCTGCACTCCCACGTTCAAACCTACCCGGAGGGATCTATGCAACAGCAGGTTACCTGCTACCACCACAAAGATGCCAACAACGACTGGTTTATCTACCCCAACCGACAGGAGCCGGACTATGATGCCACTGCTGATCTGCGGTTCGTTGGCGATGGCGATGTCATCCGGCTGATTCATGGACAGACAGGTCGCAACCTGCATTCCCACGCTATCCCAGCACCAATCACTAAATCACACCATGAGGTGTCATCTTACGGAAATATTACCATTGGAGATGACAAAGACCACTGGGAAGTAGAGGTGGTCGATGATGTTGCATCTCGGGATCGATCTAGGATCCGGACACTCACAACAGCATTCCGACTCCGCCATCCAGTCCTAGGCTGCTATCTGCGGGCAGGAAATGTCAATCTACCTCAATGGGGCTTCAAGCAGATTGAAACAACGTGTACCAAGGAAAACAAACCCAGCGATGTGTACACTCACTGGAATGTTGAGTCTCATACCAACGACCGCCGTAAGCTTATCCCCTTTTCCAAAACTTGATATTAATTGAGCGCGATCAGATTTATTGACCTATTCACAGTACCCCCTGGTGACCCTGGCTCCTATAAATCGCCCTTCTTGAAGGACTTCATCCACTTGAATGTGGCCATGATGACCTCTAACAATGCTCTGGTTCCTGATCCTGACAAGCAAGATGACCTGGCTTCCAAGTTTTGGCAATGGCCGATTCTCAATGTCGGCTTGCGCATGTGCTCTTGGGATGATAGCGTTGTTAAATACTATCTCCTAGGAAACCCCCTGGTCTACTGGGGAAGCACTGCGGCTCTTGGTGGATTCGGTCTTCTATTCCTTTGGTACCTTCTGCGCTGGCAGAGGGGGTACAATGATCTCAGCGACGAAGAAATTAATCACATCCACTACTCCGGCTTGTACCCGGTTGTCGGATGGGTCTTGCACTATCTTCCCTTTATAATAATGGCTCGTGTGACTTATGTTCACCATTACTATCCGGCTCTCTACTATGCCATCCTGAACTTCGGCTTCTGCGTCGATTGGGTGACACGGAAGATGAATCCCAGATTGTCTGCGGTGGTGTATGCCTTCCTCTACGTGGTAATTGTCGGATTGTTCATTCATTTCCGAGCCATCGTATTTGGAATGGAGGGTTCTAATCAGCAATGGACTCACCTACGCTGGCTACCCGGATGGAAAATGGCGAATGCGAACTAATCCTGGATCGCTTGATGACGTGTTGTCCTCTCTCTAGGGCTGCTTGTTGGCTCATGTTGACCACCTCAAATTGGACCTTGTCTACATGGGTGCGTGAGTCAACATGGATAATTTTACTTTACTTTCTGTATT
>PKQL01000633.1:0-15965 GCA_002916455.1 Penicillium sp. CF05 | reverse complement strand
ACTCAAAGAAATGCAGTGTATCAATGAGCCATCCTAGGTGAATCACATCAAATTCGCAACCAAGTCGTACAGAGAGGGTTGATGATACTTCGGGGCTCGCTGATTTGGCTTCTGTCACGCTGTCACGTGCTGAACGCGTCTTGGATAGCGGCCAGTGAGTATAAAATGTTCGATAAGAGAAATTAAACGGTGACATTCTTTTTGGGAAAATATGTTATGATAATGGCTAATCAGATTTAGTAAGGCCATATTACAGCTAGAACCTAACGACCTGTGAACTTGACGCCGAGATGGCCACTTTTGCTGCCTCGATAAACACACTGCATTGAAGCCGCCGGAAAGCAGAAATAGAGCAGAGCTATACACAGAGTAGATTTCACCTTGATCCTGCGCGTTGTTTTCTCTTCCGCTCTTTCTCAACAAGAATACCCTCTTCATCCAACCCCATTCATCATACTAGCGATTTGAATCCTACTGTGTGGTAAACCCCTTGATTATCACTCTAACTCCGTTGGAACCCCTTTTAGCAGCCGGGACGAAACAATCTCGAGAGAAACCGCAATCATCATCGCTTGTGTCGTAAAGCTCCATATCCAGTTGTCGGAACAGAGCTGCAACAGTAAGATATAACTCTGCATATGCCAAACTAAACGATGTGGTCCCGAGGTCAGACCTAAGGATTTGGCAAGCAGTTGCCGTGTTTATTTCTCTTATTACACTGTTTCAGTACTTTTATTACCACAAAGAAGACGAACCAGAAGAAATAGGGTTGCTTTGGGGAAGCAAGTATCTGGAAGCAGAATATAAAGCAAAAATTAGATTGAGTTGATGTCGAAATTCAATATGTATAAGTAACCCTAACTAATACATTTCTTGTTCCAATATGCACCCGGATAGGCTCAAAGCACAAAGAAACGGTGAAGGCAGACGTATTCTCTCGCGCAGGTCCAAAATCACAAATAGCCTAGAGCCTCATCTATAGGCTAGTGGTGGAACACCTCCTTCATCGAATCGTAAACTTTCACCTTCAGGTTAGAAGACCAGACAGGTGTCTGTCCAGAATTGACAGAGTACGACACTGATTGGGCCACCTTGCCAGCAGCCCGCTTAGGGAAGTACAGAGCGTGCTTCCAGTCAATGAAGACTTCATAACCATCATCCTGGTCATGAATGAGAATAGAAGGCGTCGTACCCTTGAACCTCTTCTCCAGCGGGATACGAACCTCCTTTCCAAAGGAGTTGTTGATCTTGGTGTTGAAGACAATCTGGTTCTCGGCTCGTCTAATGGAGAGGAGGAACAGAATATCACCGTCTCCGTCCTTGCCCTCGTTCAGATAAACCTGGGTGTTATCGATGCTAGAGGTCTTGGCTGGTGTCAGGTTCAGGCTGGCTGAGTCGATGATCACCACGCCGTCGGGTTTCAGGGCCTTCTTGAACGGTAGGGAGGAGTTGACCTTGAGGCCAGCCTTGGGGATCACGGGGACCACTGGAGGTGCAACTGTCACGGGCTGCTTGAGGCCGGGGTTCAGGGCACCGCCTGCTCCGCCAGAGATGGTAGGCTCTTCCTTGAAGTTTTCCAGCTTTGGAGCCTTCGTGGCGTCATTGTAGACTGTCGAGTCGTTGGTGCTTCCGATGATCTCGAGCTCGAGAGCCTCGACTTGGTACGAGGGTACCTCCTTACCGCGCTTGAAGACTCTCCAGTAAGCCCTGCTCTGGATGTAGTCCAGGACATCCTCTTTGGCAAGACTGGCCAGATCTTTGCTTGATTTGAGAAGATTAATCAAGATCGGAGTAAGAGAAATGCTGGCAGTGGACTTAATGTTCTTGTTCTTGTTATCCTTGCAGTTTCCACATGCAAGCTTTCCTGCTTTGTCCTCGGGCTTCTGACTGAAGTTGTACACTTCAGTAACCAGGTCTTGAGTCTCGTTCTGCGTCTTTCCATCCTGCGAAATGTAGATGCGAATCCAGAAGGGATCACCGCCACCAAGTGCATATTTGCGGTAGCGAATGCTGAACGAATAATCTAGAGACTTGGTGCCATCCTCAAGGTACTCCACTCCCTTGATATTGCTGGCGGCATCGATCAGTTGCTTTCTCGATACACCGTAAAGATCGTTGATCGTCTTTCGGAGGTTTGAGATAAAGCTTTCGGAAGTGTAGCCTTCAGGCTTGTAGTTCCAGGTCTGCAACTCCGGGTACGTGTAGCCGAGTTTGTAAGTCCAACGGATATCCTTGGGCTTCATGAGAGTTCCGGTGGTGTCTTTGTGGAATGGGCGCAGCTCTGTATTTGGCGTAATTTCCGCACCATTGGGAAGACCAATTATTTCTTGGAAGTATGCGTTGACCTTGGCCTTCTCGAACCACTTGTCCGGGTTGAGGGCTTGCCACAGAGCAAAGATGCGATCGATGTTACTACAAACTCGTTAGCAGTTGGGGACGGCACTAATGGAATGGACTTACCAATGGTGAAGCCAAAACATAGGATCAAATGTCGCCACTGGAATCTGAGACATGTGTCCGTTGTGATCACCGCCAACCCAACCGTGAACGTTGTTGTGAACTGGAGATTGTCAGAAAGGACGTATAGACGTTTACACTCGAGGGTAACTTACTGTACTCAAGGTTGATGTCGTTTTGGACGTCCTGGCTATCAGACAATTGGGCCGTTGTTGCAAAGGTAGAATACTCCATGGGAACCGTGAGCAGACGGTAGACCATCTCCGCAGGCTGACCGTAAGGAGAATTGGCCACCCACTCTGGCTTCTTCAGTGCTTCCTGAACCCTGAGGTTGTTCACCACACCGTACTTCAGCGTATAAGTACCAGAGGCAGTCTCGCCCTCATCAGGCCAACGGCTAGTTCCAATACATTCACCGAACTGTCGCAGTTAGAATAGATTCCGAGACTTGTAGAATTGGAACATACGTAGAGCATATCTCCATCCTCCTCCCAGGGATCCTTGAAGTTATCAATACCAGCAGAGGACATGGGCTGGTTGGTCGGCATGCGGAATTGGAAGAGTGGGTTGCTGATGTTCTCTTCACCGGTACCATCCGAGGTTGGCACAAGTATACACGGGTATTTGCAAAGATCCGGAACCGAAGTAGTCATACCCCAGTCCCAGAAAGGCATACGCCATCCATCAGCGGCTTCCTTGTACTCGGGGCGGAGGTCCTCCGCAAAACCAGGGACAATCTCCTGGCTCATGATTTCGTATAGACGTTGCTGAAAAACTATTAGTTCACTTCAAAATTGGGATATGAGTGTAATCCATTACCTCGTAAAGTGCTAGATAAGCACGGTGCCAGATGGGGAATAGGATGTTGTTGTGAGTACAGTATCCTCTTCCCTCTGCATCCTTGGAGTCAATAGGCTCATCCCACGGTACATTGGGCTGCCCGTGGATTCCTGCAATTTGAAAGTACGAGTCTCGATCTTTGGGGTCCATTTTCTGGAAGCGAGACAATGCCATCACAAATAGCTTGACTTGCTTCTCGTTGGCAGGGTTGTTGCTCCATGAGTCGATTTCCTGACGGATAGGAACTTGAACCTCAGGACCCAACTTGGATGGCTCCTCGGAATTCACCGAGATTCCATTGATGGGGTAATACTTCCACTCGGAGGTCATTTTTTGAGATGGCTTTTTCTGATTTTGATTCGTATGAAGAAGGTGTTTGAGAAGAAACATCTAGGGAGCCTGTATGGCTTAGATATAGTATTTATACTGAGATATTCCTATTATAATGTATACAAGTCACATTATTTAGCTTTTCTATTTTATTTTCTTTTTCTTGTGGCGGTTACGAGCTGAGGTGATGGTATAGCATGCAGGTGCATAAGCTGAGGTGATGGCATAGTATGCATGTAGGTGCATGAGCACAAGTACAAACTATTGACTGGGTAAAAGCATATATTCAGGTTGTACTCCGTACTTGTACAGGTATGTACAAGTAGGCACATGTATCTCGAGTTTAGACCCTAAGCTTTTCCAAAATATCTGATTACAAGGTTTAATTTGAGATGGCTCTACTAACAATTAGGAAAAACACGACTAGAACTATGATATCGTACAGAGATAGGATATCTATGTCTCGAAAAAAAAAAAAGAGGTCGGCACAAAACACAGAGTTCCTTGTTTTTTCCTCCAGCTGTTGTTAATCAATGTCTCTGAGCTCAGCACGCCACTGCTCGAGTGTGGCGCCAGCTGAATGATCTTCTCATGCAAAATCCACACAATATTGATTTGCATCACATCAAAAGCATCTGTGGAGCTCCTGCAGAAGATAGAACATCATTACGTCGGGATACGATCTTCTAACTTAAAAACACTACCACTGAACATCTTGGCCTCATGGCGATTACGCACTGGTCCATTTGAGTGGGCCCTTATACAAATGTACAGTGTCCTGTATATGTATTTTATCCCTTGCAATTAAATCAGTTAGAGTTGCGACCCTCTTGATTCGACGATTCATTCGCGTTGGATTTCTTGTTTCAATCTTCAAGACGGAATGCAAGTCAGCCCTGGAGATCTATCACTTAGGCAACCAAGCCGCGGCAGAAGACGGTAGGAGTGACGACGAGGATAGACAGAGCGGATAGGTCACACGAACGTAGAATAGAATCAGACAAATTAATAGATTATCGAATCGAGACCTAGCATCTCACTAAGTAGAACGGACAGGACAATCAATGTTTGAAACGGGAGAACTAGATCGGTCAAGTGAACTCTCTATAATACTAATGTATCGCGTCGCTCAAAAACTAACTCCAAAGCCCAGGCATTCTCCTAAAAACGCCATCCACGTAGAGGGTAGCTCAGCCTGATCTGAGAGCTGTAAGGAGGCAACTAGGACTCAGGTGCAGTTTGCGACCGGTAAAAAAAAATGTGGCGCGGACAGGTGTTCGTGTTGTTAGGCAAGGTTGCAATGGCGTATGATAGAGGGGAGGGGTGAAAGAGAAACTGAGAACGAGGTCGGGTCTGTCTTTCAGTTCATGTGAGTTTACATGACAGCGTATTGGGGCCGCTAAACCCAAAAGGGCAAAGCTAACCGGAAAAGGAAATTCACGATCGTCCACGGGTCTTTACAATCAAAGTAACTCAAACGTGCCAAGCGGTTAATGCCTTTTTTTTCCCATGTCGTATCTTGCACATAGCCCCAGTAATATCCAAAGTAGAGCAAAGCCGCATATTGAACTGCATACCTTCTAGGTATGTTATGCCACTGGGAACTTTGCCCTATTGCCTCAGCTGCCATCAGAAAATTGGCTATCTACATTTACGAGGTCATTACAGTTCAATAATTAATTAAATGAGAACTGATAACCATGTAGGGAGTAAATATTATGTATGAAAAATGTTAAAAGGTCCGTTTAACTTGTGCTTCATCATGTTTACAAGAAATTTTCCATCAGATCAATTGAACTATACATATATGTACAGAGTAGGTAGAAATTACTTCGAAAAAGGCGGAGACGGAAGCGGTGAACCCTAACAGCCAATAGGATCAAAATTCCTAGTCACGGTCCGCGATAGCCGCATCTGCTGAATGTGCGGCATGGCCACTTTGCTTCGCCTTCGGGATCTTTGCTTCTCCCGTTCCTTTCTCTTCAACATCGCTTCACTTTCGTATAATTCCTTTTCGTCCTGCATTTCTTGACTCGACTGACCCAGGCTTTCTCGCTGGCTCAGTCGCTACCATTTCATCTTTCCGTTAAGACCTTTATATGCAACCAGAGCCTACTGCCGTATCTCAACATACACCCCCCATTGACTCATACCCAGTCATTATTAGTCCCACCCAACATGGACATGACCTTGACGACGCTCAAGTCTCTGGTTTCCTCGACCGTGAGGAGGTCAGAGACTCTGCAGACGTCCCGAGCATGTCGACGCAAGACGAACCTGACGCGTCCTTGAACGAGGTTGACGGTCGCGATGCCCCGCTCTCGGTCGATCGAGTGAGCCAGCATGAGAATGCTTGGACTAGCCCCAGAAAGGCACCAAACGCTGGATCTTGCATAGTGGCTTTTATTGGACAGTCGCAAACAACTCTTGAGGCATTTCCAAATGGTAGGTATCCTGCAACCCCGCGGCGCAATCATTACTGACTACCATAATCTCAGAGGTTCTCACCCATATCCTATCTCATCTATCACCTCAATCCTTGTCCGCGATTACATTAGTGTCTCGTCGATTTCATGCACTAGTGACCACTCCCCATGCTTGGAGAATCGCCTTCTCGCGTTTCTTCCCAGGGCCCCATGCCGTTGAGGATGGTCGGCGTAGCGATACCGATGCGGCAGACCTACAGTCGGACAGGCGTTTCTTCGCGAGGCTGACCGCCCTAGCCTCCTGGCGCAGCGAATACATCTTGCGCACTCGCTTGATTCAATCGTTATCTCGGGGCAAGCCGGCGCAGTTCAACCCGTCTAAGAAGCATGGAACTGTACGTGCGGCAAGTACTCGCCATGGCAGCGCCATAGCTACGTATACATCACAGCTCCTCTTTCCGGTCAGTCACATACACGCCTCTTTCAGGCCCGACAAGAACCCACTCTTCATCCATGGAGCGGCAGAGCAAGGGATTGCGTCTGCTAGTGACCCGTCGACCGTAAAAGTCGGCACCTGGGGTGTCTCCGACCACCAAATGTTCCGCCATTTTGCAGACATGTTCCCTGGCGAGGCGCAGTACGGCCTCGGGTCGGGTGATATAGTCGGTTTGCCCAACGTGATGGACGTCAGTCAACCATATGGCATGGTCTATGGCGAAGGCTGTCCCCAGGGTCGCAGCTACTTCATCTCAGCGACAGAGCAGCGAGGTCGTTTCTTGGGAGTTTCGGATTTGGGTTCCCACCCACCACTCGGCATACCCGCCGTGAACATGATCACACATGCTGTCTGTTCGGTGTGGATTGCGAAGTCCCCTGACATCCTCAAGATGACCCAGGGGCTGGTGGGGATGCTGTCCGGATCATCTTCGGGCGTGTTGACCGCGTACTCCCTAGGCCCTCACCCGGCTTACGAAAGGCGATACGAGCCAGGTCAAGTGACTGCTAGATGGGTACTGTGCCCCGGTGTTCCTATCATTGGCATTGCTGTGGACGATCAGTACTCGATCAAGCGCCATTCAGGAAAGCGAATTTGGGCTGTTGCTCTCAATGCCCTAGGAGAAATATTCTACCTGACTGAACTTCCTCGGGCACCTGAGATCCCACTAACAGCCAAACTCAACACCGAGCAACTTGACGAGGTGGCTTGGAAGACGGGTAGAAGTGTGCATTGGGATATGGTCGAAGCGAGCAGACGTGTGGCACGCCCAGACCCCTTTAATCGGGAATTTGTCGATGGCAGCTACAGTCCGCAATCATCGTCGGATTCCATGGGGCTCAGTGAGCACCAGATTGACGCTGAAACGAAGGAGATTGAAAAATTTATCTCATTCAAGCCCAAGCACTTCCGCAAGGTCTGTGAAAGCTGGGACATGCAGCGCGATCTTAAGGTGGACTTTGCTGGCGATGACGGGTGCGGGGCAGGCGAGTCGGTCATTATCATCGCTCGCGGCTCGGGCGAAGTTGCAAAGGCATCGATCCGGCGGTTTATGCGTACTGCTTCTAAGTCTGATTCTAGCTCTTTGGACACGCCAGAGCCCTTATCGGGTACACCGGAAGCTCCACCATCACTATTCGGCGGCCCAATGAATATATCAAGTTCGACCACCACCAGCAGTCTTCCCCCTTCTCGATCATCCGGACGGATGGGCTCGCCTTCGACCAACTTCAGATGGCGTCTGTCGGATTTTGTTTTTGGTGATCGCAAATCTACTGAAGTGAGCACTAGTGCGTTGGATACATCCACTTTCGCTACACTCACAGCCGAAGAGGATCCTCTTTTGGCTATGTCTGGGAGCTCTACTTCGTCTGTGACATCGTCCCCAATGTTGCCACATATGGATCAGCCGCGGTCGGGCCTAGAAGTTCCTGGACAACGCGCTCGATATCTAGCTGTTGGAACCCGTACTGGGACGGTGTTTGTCTGGGATATCCGAGCTCCAGCGGCGAAGTCTGCGGAGATCATCAACTCCATCTCTTCATTGCGCACCATCCAAACAGACTCGCCCCAGGTGTCTTCCGTGGCCATCACATCGTTATACCTTGTCCATGGCGGTAATGATGGCCTCGTGCAAGCGTGGGATCCTCTAGCATCGTCTACCAGGCCGATCCGGACGATCAACTCCCGTTTTTCGACCCGGGCCCGCCGTCGGCTTGTGCAAGCTGAGGCATCTATCCTAGGTGTTGGAAACAATTACTACGCCACAGGCGCTATCTGCCTCGATACAGACCCGACCGTTCTGCGTGGAATGGTCTCACTTGGCACCCACTTGCGATACTGGTCTTACAGTTCTTCCGAGGCTGATCAGTACAAGAGCAACAAGCGCCGCCTTCGCCACTTAATGCGTGGCAGCAACGGGGCTGGGGAAGGCCAACGCTTCAACAATAGTGGTCGGGGTGCGATCGAGGACTTTATTGAAGACGAACGCATAGATATGGAGCGTCAAAGGATTGCCGATGAGAAAGAACGAGCCCATTTGAGCGCTCGTTTCGGAATCGATCTCCTTGGTCCAGATATTGATGAGGACCAGCTTTTGGCGTATGCCCAACTCGTGAGCGAGGAGGCCTGCTCAGCCAGTGTGCCCAAACCCACAGACAGCGCCGCAGTCTCCGGCTCGGCCACAAGCACCTCATTCGATACTGTTGGTCCTAGTTCGGTCGGCTATGGCGAGATCTCATCCTCTTCGTCTCCCTATCAAGATCCTGCGGATGATAATGTTGATGACGAACTTGCCGAGGCAATCCGTCTTAGCCTGCTTGACGAGCAATGTCCTGCTTCGCCACTTGACCAGACGTCGTCTATTCCTATCAAGTATGCCAAGGGAGTACGGCCGCCTCGACAGCCATCGCCTGGAGCTGAGGCTGAGAGCAGTAGACAGCAAGAGATGGATGATCTGGAGTTTGCGATTCAGCTCAGTTTAGCCGAGGGCAAGAGTCGTGGGGATGGTGAGGAAGTGTGGGAGGAATTCCCATCACTTGCCCCGGGGCCAGTTCCTGCTTCACCGTCAGTCAAGGGCAAGGGAAAAGCCAGGGCCATTTAGAGTGGATTTTGAGTTGGTTTTGCATTTTGCGTTTTCATTTTGTGATGTACTACTGCTTAATATTTTCAAGTGTTTGCATTTGTATCAATCGAAATTTTTTTGATGTTATAACATTGGCCAAGCCGAGTTCCTAAGCATGCAGCCCCTGCATGGTGCTCCATGAAACGACACTGCCGCATGGCTCAAGTCTTTTTGTAGTCATCTTTCGAAATCTCGTGGATCTCTTTTCGGGTGGTCGTCTAGATGTGTTCTTGATAGATATATCTCCCCTTCTCGGGACGGGTTGGGGGTGGAACGTCCGCGTGACCAGCAGCAGCGTCAATGGGGCCGAAATAGCACTTCATGTTAGCCCAAATATAGAATATAGTGAAAAGCGTGTGAAATGTGGTTTCGCCTCAAGGTCGGATGAGGAAAATCTTGCGTCATGGCTTGGGACTACCTATCTACATGTACATAGCTAACTTGAACTCCCCGTACTCACCACAGCCATACCACATGGATATCCCTCCAATTGATGCTTGGGATTGTCTCTTCGAAAGAGAAGACAGACCCTTCCCAGATGACCACAGTACGTACATTCGCCCCATATCAAATCCGGATACTAACAAGTATAGCCATCTTCAAGTCGCCATCGGGCGAAGTCCGAACCTTCAACGACATCCGATCCCAGGCCCTAAGTTTCGGCGCCAATCTCCAAATCCAATGGGAATGGCAAAAAGGCGATATCCTCTTACTCTTTGCGCCGAATGACATTGATGTCCCCACGTTGTTTTGGGGATGCCATTGGGCCGGAGGAGTAGTCTCACCAGCAAACCCGGCATACACTGCTGATGAGTTGAAATACCAATTGAGCGATACCGGGGCAAAAGCAATGGTTGTACACACCTCGCTCTTAGATACTGCAATCACCGCTGCAAAGCGCGTTGAGTTCCCTATTGCTCACATGATGGTTTTTGGCCCTCCCTCCTCAGAAGCGGAGCTGCAGCATGTCGAGTCTATGTTAGAGGGTGGAGCTCCTGGAGCAAGACGTCCGAAGATAGATCCAGTCGTCGATACAGCCTTCTTGGTATACTCTTCTGGGACTACGGGACGGCCCAAGGGGGCAAGGATCACTCATAGCAATCTTGTGACGAACCTCATCCTGCAGGGACGAGTTGAAGGCCCTCACATGAACTGGAGACAGGATCGGTTCCTGTCGTTCTTGCCAACATATCACATCTATGGTATGTCAACTTTGATGGAATCATCATCGCAGGCTAACCAGTCTACTCGAAGGACTTACATGTCTAGTACATTTCCCTCTCTTGTTGGGAATAAAGACAATAGTGATGGAGAAGTTCTCCGCCAAAGGTTTCTTACACCATGTGAAAGCCGAATCAATCACCCACATCTACGCCGTCCCACCCGTTGTTCTATATCTCGCCAAAGATCCCGCAATGACGCGCGAACAACTATCATCATTGAGAATGGTAACCTCAGCTGCTGCACCACTAGCACCAGATCTGATCCACGCTGTATACGACCGTCTGAAGATTCCCGTCCGCCAGGCATACGGATTGACCGAGTCAACGGCTGTCGCGCATCTCCAGGTACCTTTATCCGATGTATTCACTAGTCCTGTAACATGACTAACTCATTCAACAGAGATGGGACCGATGGGACAAAGCAATGGGATCAAGCGGTTCTCCATATCCCACAGTCGAAATGAAGTTCATCGATGACCAGGGCAACCCCGTAACAAAAGGCGACGGCGAACTATGTCTCCGAGGACCGACCATCTTCCCAGGCTACCATAACAACGCCGAAGCCACGGCGCGGTCTATCACAAGCGATGGATGGTTCAAAACCGGTGATATTGGATTCCAAGACGAGGAGGGAAATCTGTTCATCACAGATCGTTTAAAGGACCTTATTAAATTCAAGGGTTTCCAAATCCCCCCAGCGGAGATAGAGAGCGCCTTGCATGAACATCCGCTTGTGCATGATGCCGCTGTGATTGGACTTACTGTTGAGAAGATTGCGACCGAGGTACCGGTTGCTTATGTGGTTCTTGAGAAGACGGATAAACCGGCGGAACAGATTGCAGAGGAATTGGTGGCCTATGTTAGTGGGAAACTGGCTCCTCATAAGAGGCTTCGTGGTGGGATTGTCCCGATTGATGAGATTCCTAAGGGTCCCGCTGGGAAGATCCTGAAGCGGGTCTTGAAGTCTAGGGCTGAAGGTGTCGATCAAGGGAAGGCTATTGGCGCTTCAATCTATGACGATCGTTCTTCCAAACTATGATATTTACAAGAGCAGAAAAGAATGTCGATGCATTTTGTCTACAAACTCCTTACAAATGTACACGCGATGCTTTGAAGCTGGAAGCTTGAAAATACGAAAAGAAGGACCAAGGACGTGAATTATTCCAAGTACAAATTAACAACTAATCACAAGAAAGCCGGGCAAAGAATATACGAGTAACCAATACAGAAAATAGATCCTCGAGACCCGGTATCGGCCTCTTGGTCATCTTAGTCCGAACAGTGAAACCCAAGAATGAAATAATCACAAATCATCCAGGCGAATTACAGAAGGGATACAAGCAGCATGAAGAGAGCTCCTGCACCACCAAGGGCAAGTGAGGGAGTGCCATTAAGAGATCCGGCATTGGAGGTCTCGTCAGAAGAATCGGAGGTCTCAGAGGAACCCGAATCGGAAGACGGGGCGTTGACACCACTCTTCACCTCAAACTTGATGTCGGTAATCTCCTTGCCGGTGTGGTCATACACCTTCTGGGGAATGGTGGTGGAAGAGACAGAGACAAACTTGCCGGAGGGGGCATCGGGGAGACCGTTCTTAATGTAGTCGGCGACCTTGGAAGGAACCTCGGGCAGATCCCAGGCATTGTAGAAGGACTTGTCCTTGATGAGAGAGGCACTGCACGCCTCGGGCTTGACACTGGTCTGTGTGACGTTGCTTGTTGTGATGCGTTCCATATCCAGCTTGTTGACCTGCTTCTCGAAGTTATCATAGTCGACAAGGGTGGTCACGGTGTTGGAGTCGTTGACCTTGACCAGGCCGTAGTCATTCTTCTCCTGAGTCCATTCGTAAACGAGACCACCAGAGAAAGCCTGGGTCATCTCCTCGCCGTAGAGGGCCTGCACTTCGGTGAAGACACGGGGCTGGACCTCGTTGCAGCCGTACTCGGAGAAGAAAACGGGAACAGTGGCGTTGGTGAAGTCCTCGGTTAGGACATCGAAGCCGCTCTTCTTGTAGGAGGACTCACCGCACCAAGAGTAGGAGTTGAGGCCGAAGAAGTCGGAGCGGGAAGAAGTCGAGTTCTTAAGGTCACACTCGAAGTAGTGAGCAGTATCCATCAAGATTTCACGGATATCGGCAGCAGAGTATCCAACAGGAATGGCGCGCTTAGAGTTCTTGGCGATGTAATCCTTCATATCACGAACGATGGCACGGACGTACTTGGGAACCAAGTAGTGGGCATCCTCGTTGATGACCTCGTTTCCAGCGAAGAAGCCCAGGACGTTGTCGTAGTTCTTGAAGCCCTCGACAACACCGAAGACCTGCTTGTAGTAGATGGCGCTGTAGGTGGTCCAGGGGGCGCTGCGGTCCAGGTAGCCACCCGCCAGCGGGTTGCTGACATCGAGAATCATGTAGATGCCAGCGGCGTTGAAGATTGATGCGCACTCGTCGTGGTTGAGAGAGGGCTCCAGGTTGTACACACGAATGGTGTTGATCTATGGAAATAAGTGGTTGTACGGTAAAGGAAGATAGGATCTGGACATACACCCAGGCGCTGCATGAGGGCAGCATCACGTAGGCAAACATCTGCATCGCTCAGGGGGTCTAGCTTCTTGGTGAAGCCAGCTGCACCACCGGGCTGGTAGCTATTGAGAGGTCAGTCACTGGCAGAATGTAGGCAAGATACAGGCAAGTCTTACTCCACACCGATAATCTGGAAACGGTCCTGGGTCTTGGAGTCAACAAAGTCCTTGCCGCTGACTTCGAGCGGGTTCAAAGCTGCCGCGGTGCTGGCGAGCGCACACACGGATGCGAAGAGTTGAGTGTAAGACTAGAAGGTCAGCTTTTAGTCATAGTAGGGGATATGACAGCACATACGATCATTGTAAATCAAGTGGGTATAGAAAATCAACCAAGATATGTAGAAAGACGATATAAAAGAGAATGGATATAAGATGATACAATAACGAGGGACAGCGCAATGGCGCGAATTGGGAAGGAACGACTGGAAAAGAAGAAAAAGACGGACTCCCAAGAACTTTTAAGGCTTTAAATGGGGGTTAAATGGGGTTTAAATGACAGTAATTTCATAGAGAGTCTCAATTGATCGGTCTCAATTTTGTGGAGACCGGCAGTCTGAACAAATAACACGAATAATAGGGGTCTTGGAGGGTCTTGGAGGGTCTTGGAGATTCTTGGAGAGTCTTGGAGGTTTCACATCGTTTCACTACTTGGGTACTCCGGTAGCATTATACAATTAAATATACCTACGGAGTACTAACTACACGTATCCAATTATATTTATATAAAAATTAAATGGAGAGTCCATTTCTCGTCTCTTTCCCACTTTCCCCTCCCAAAACAAACTTGTGGGCCAAGTCCGGCCAAGAATCCCGCTCAGGGCCAAGATGCCTTCAATAATGACTCTGCTTGGACGCCACATCTGGGCAAACTGGGCTATCTGGGCTGTGTTGAAATGCGTTACATTCAGGGGTACTCCATACAGACAGAAATATCCCAAGTCCCTATTTTTTCTATTTTCTATTTTCTGTTATAGAAAGTTAGAACTCCATATTGAGCTCCATCCTGGGCTATGCGAACTATTTTATAGTGGAGTTAGGTAACTAGGTTAGGGCTTGTAAATAGTGGCCTTGTTTTTTCAGGTATCCAACGGTCATCTGCCAAATTCGGAACTCCCTACTCTCTTCATACTTCCTTATCCAACTCCCGTTCTATAGATATATATAATATATATATATATATATATATATATTTCTCACTCCGACCATGATATTTCCAATGATTTGGAATAAATCCGACCTGTAAAGCTGAATAAGTCCTGGAATCAAGGCATGTCTTGGCACTGGGTTATAACACAGCGGACCTCGGGAGATAGCTCGGTATGTTGCCGGACCTATCCCTTTGAGAATAACACTGCCCCTCTTGTCTGTTCCACCGGCATTCAATTCACTTGGCTTCTTTTTCTTTCTCGTCACATCATCTTCCCATCCCACATGCAACAGCAGCAGGAGACTAGAAAATGCACTCAATGCTAATATGTGTGGATATTCCGACCGCTCTAGTGTGCACAAAACAGAAGAATCACGGGATATCCTTCATGTCACTACCAAATTATCTATAAATTATCTATGATTGATGTTCGAAGGTTTTGTTGTTATCCGAATGAAAGAGGTTTTCTTCCAAGATTGCGCCAGTCTGTAGATGTCTTCTTGGGTACAAGATTGAAAGGCATATATACCTCATACGGAACAACCCAAAAGAGGAGAGGTAGCTTTAGATTGGTGGTATCTCATCTGCTCCATCTGGTTGGGATATTTGGCAATGAACCGCCATCAATCCGTTCAACTTAGATGGTAGCCTTCATCCCTTTTGTTTTCCGCCGCCCCCACGGCTCTTGGCCAACGAACATAATAGTTCTCCGCGATATAAATTATGTGATACAAATTTGAGAAGTCCATCTAAAATACAAGTTGTTGAGTGGTCGGGTCCAGTTTTCTATTCGATGTTATCGTCAGGGCCAGCCTTGGCGCCGGTGGATTGACCATCAAGTGCGATAAGCTCGGCGAGAATCTCGAGAGTCTCCTTGGGAACGGTCTTGTCGTAAATTCCGATCAAATCCTGGGTACCCATAGCAGTTAGAATCATAAAGACGATGAATAGGTGCGGAATGATTTGTACTTACCTGAGGCTGGGGGTAAACCTTCAATGCTTTCCAAAAGGCAATTGCTGCTTCGACTTGGGAGCCTGGAGATTCAGTTAGCGATCTGTTTATTCTGATTCCAAGGTGTAACCAATATCTCGATCCCGTCTTTCGGAATCCAGATAGGATAATGGATGCAATTTACCTTCCGAGGCACAAAGAGATTCGCCCAATGCGACTTGGTTCATAAAGAAGCTTTCCTTCTCTTCGAGATTTGTTGGGAGTTCACCGTTCTTCTTCACTTGTTCGAGCGCATTCTTGAGCTCTGCAAGTCTGGCTGCGGCGCCGGCCTCTGCCTCCTGTTTCACGGTTTGTTCGACCTTCTTGTTGTTCTTCTTCAAAGACTTGCGGAAGCTAGGGTCGCTTTGGCGCTTGTGATCGAAATAAACGGCGTAGGCTAGTACAAAGGGTTAATAATTGAAGAACGCGGCGAGACGAACGCTACATACCGAGAACTCCCGTCAGAATCGTGCCGGCCACGATGGCAGTGTTTCGGAAAGCCATAGTAAAGATGTGTGATGAGATCGAATTAAAAGGTGTAGGATTTGTCCCGGCCTAGCAGCGTATGGGGACTTGGAGAGGCGATAGTGGTAGAGTGATGGTTGGGTGATAAAAATGTTTCAAGGATGTCGAGATGCCCGGAGGAGCGTATTATGTATTATATAATCATACCCGCAGCCCAAGCGTCATCCCCTTGACCTCCCGCGACGTTTCCATTCCTTGATTATTGCTACGTTGCCAAGTAAAATCACCATGGAAGGTCGAGGATTGACTCTGAGGAGCAAGTCTCGTCGGCAGCGTCCTCAGATTAGCGCTCCCAAACCCATCTCCGGTCCTCTACCTCCCAATACC
>PKQL01000632.1:0-15968 GCA_002916455.1 Penicillium sp. CF05 | reverse complement strand
CCCCAACCCCTCCCAATACACCTTCCCCGCTCGACAGGCGCGTTTATAAAGACTTGGATCGTTTTCCTTCCCGGATTCCTCGTGACGACACCCAGTCTGATCAAACGTCTGGAGATTTCCCTAACTTAGCAAAAGATCCATCGCTCCCGTATGAAGCTTGGGAAACGGTGAGTAATACCCTGGGTCAACTAAGGGAGCTTAGAACTGCTCAACCAGCTARATTGATCTAAGGTCTTTTACGCCATGCTTACTAGTGACTCATATGAGGAATATGACTTCGTTTATGGGGATGTGTTTGAGTGCCCGGCGACCAAAAAGACTCTTTCGACTCTAAGACTCGTGAACCGAATCTGGAACCGGATTGCGACCCCTCTCCTTTTCCGATACATCCAGGCCGTCGTCGGATACTCTGCTGGTCGACCTCTTGATAGCATCCTAAGGATTTCCGAAAGCCCATACGCCCTTTACGTGCGCGACGTACGCTTTGGTTTCGTGGGAGCATGGCTGCCCGGGCTGGATTACGATCGGTACATCGACGACTTGGCAGCAGGAGCCCTTCCGATCCTGATCAGTCGTTTCCAAAACATTCAAACATTGCGGTTGCAGACACCCACCGTGGTGGACACATTCAGTGAAGAAGGACAACTCAAGCCGCCGATGCTGGCCAAGCTGACAAACGCTCTTGTGCATACTTTACGCTTGGTACCTGTCCCGAGACTGAGATGTCTCCATATGTCTATGCCCACCACCGCAGAATTTGCCCGTTTCTTCGAGTCGAACAGTTACGCCAGGAGCTTCACCAATGTTTTCGCCCAACTCGAAGAGCTACACATCACCATTAATGACAGCACCGGTCCTGATGGCAGGCGAGAACCGAAATGGCCCCGCTCAGTGATCAAGACCAAGTATCCGCTCGATCGGTTTGCTCCGTATCTCGTTCAGCTCATCGCTTACGCGAAACGGATCCAGGTCTTTAGTCTAGATGCCCGTACCTGGTTTGACGTGTCCGATCTAGAAGCAGAAAGCCTCACTAAGCTAAAAAGCTTCCGACTCGAAGGTGTGAGAATCAAGGACGAAACACTCCGACAGATTTTCATACAGGCTCGGGATACACTGCGTCGTATTGAGTTGGTCCACGTTCGGCTCATGTCTGGTACCTGGCAGGATGTTTTCGGTCACCATGCACTTCCTCCGGGGAACCTTTTGTGGCTTCGCGTTAATGGATGTGGCTATTCAATGACAGGTGCCAGTGCCAAATATGTGGGTTATTCATTCTCGCAATACCCAACAGCACTCTGGACCCTCCATGGCCGCGACTGGTTGGCTCTTACGCACTGGAGATCGGTGGTGAATACAACCCGTCAACGCAGGAGACTGCCGAGATGTCCGCATTGCTTTTTTCCATCAATTAGCGTCATTCATGATCTCTAATTAGGGGAATACTTTGGGGGCTGGATTTATGGAACAAAGAGGTCACGGGAGGTGATATCATGATTTGTGACTGCTGTTCTTGATTTCTGACCTACGTCGGAGATGAGCTTTCTTGGGGCTTTCCCTTGGGGTATCTATCTGATAACTATCTACTCTGCTTCCTTCGTCTGGTCGTCTAGATCTCCAGGGATGTATGTAAGGAATTCCTCTTGATTCTACGTCTGGTCGTCTTGATCTCCAGGCATGGCACGTGTATTTTCTTTTTCATTTCATTTTCTTTCCCCTCCCTTTTTGTGCCCAGATTTCCTTTCCTAGGTTGGTTGATGGGGTTGCGGTATCATAGTGTCGTGGCTCAAGCGTAGGAGTGATAGAAGCCAGCCCGTCACTTAATTATTTACATAGGTAAGTGACTACCTAAGTACCTAGGTAGTTGGTGAATACTTTTTTAATCAGTTGATGTCTCTAATACTGCACCTATGTCTGAGTACTGAGTTGGGTTCAAGGCAATATTTGCCACCCGTCACACAATTCGCGACTCAGTGTCGTTCGCTGCTTTATATTTCATCAAAGTCGACCGTTCTTCAACAATTAAGTCTCCGTGGCGCAATTGGTTAGCGCGTCTGACTGTTAATCAGGAGGTTGGAAGTTCGAGCCTTCCCGGGGACGCTTTCTTTTTTGCTTTTTATCAATTTCGATTCTTTCATTTGCAAGAAGGCGTTCTTTTTTTGGCATTTGTCTTGCGAATTCTCTCTTTTTTTTTGGGGGGGGGGGTTGCCTAGTTAGGTAGAAGGAGGTTGGTTTAAACTCAAGTCAAACTTTATTTATTGTACTACATCAGGTGTGTCCATGGATGTACATCGCCTTTCTTTCCAAGGTTATCTATTGGGGGGACTGTAAACTTATCATTTTGGTCGAAATTGGATTAAGATGCTGTTTATGTCTCGGCCATGTTCAAGAAGTAAGAGGAGATACTTATCGATGCTGGCAGGGTTTGGCTATGAGTTATCAAATATATACATATAGCGCTTGGCTGGTCTCGTATATTATTTCGTGTATGGTAAGTCTTTGCTCTTAGATGGGATAATAGACATCTATAATGCCAGTTCGTGTATTTTTCGTAATTATACGAGTCTGTTGATTTTGGATTATCTATATAATTTTTACGCCATAGAGATGATAAGCAAGCCAGCCCACCAGTGATCTCACTGAAGTATTCGAATATATGGCACATGAGATACTCATCGTGGCATGGATGCAAATTGGGAGGCGCTCGAGCAGGTACCGTTGGATTTGAGATTCATTGGGGACATATTATTCTTGCTCTCTTGTGGTGAAAGCTTCAGGATCCCCCGTGGCTCAACACAGTCTTTTACCTGATTAGATATTATCATCACTTATGTATCCTAATTTGACATGGTACTGACAAGCTTGCTGGTAAATGGTATATATATGTGACTCCGAGGCCTGTGGTATACCTAGTGGCTGCTTGTTGGTTATATGGTCCGTGGCTATCGATGGTTTTCTTGTCGTGAAAAGAGGACCTATTGTCTCCCTGTTGCTGGTGTGTGCTGGCTTGTTTTCTGTGGGCTGTGTTCACATGGCATCCAGTAGCTAGAACGGAGAGGATCGAAACACTGCCGATCCAAGTAGGGTGGTGATATATATCTTCACCTAGATAATGACAGCACGAGGCAAAAAATTAAAATTTTCTCTCCCTTTATTTACACATTTTGGACATAAAGAGGTATATATATATTTACGAGATTTTAAAAGTCTTCCATCTTTGCTAAGCAAAGGAAGTTGGATTGTGTGCATGATAATATGCTGCGATATCAGAGCTGTCTTGCTGAGGGCCGGAGAGAGAGCAATTTGCATTATAATGTTAAGGTGATGTAGTTTTTTCAACAAACACGTCTCCGTGGCGCAATTGGTTAGCGCGTCTGACTGTTAATCAGGAGGTTGGAAGTTCGAGCCTTCCCGGGGACGGTTTCTTTTTTTTCCTTTTCGGTTGTTCCTTCTATCATAATACGGAATTTTTATTTATTCCTATCTTAATTAGCCAATCAGAGGAAACGCTGGACCAAGATCGTATTTAATTTCTATGGAACAACCATAGTGCCATCTAAGTTCTATGAGAGGAAAACAAGCCAGAACGGGAATCCCATGCCAACTTAAACCGGCGGAAGAAAAGTATGTATGGAGCAGCAGTAGACTTGAATAGAAAGAGAAACTGTCATTTGATAGGTATAACAACAAGCAAGAATGAAACCTTAAACATTGATACATAGGCTAGAAAAACAGATTTAAAAACAAGAATAGAGCTCAAGTACAGGGAGGGCAAGGAGATGCAAGCACAAGGACCACACATTTCTTCAAACAGCCAAGAGACAATCAGACATCTTGGCCGAGGCACAAGAAAACCACAGCAATCCACCCTCTATGACCATGTATAAAAGACGTAAAACAAGAAACATACATACTCATATCCTGTAACACTCTGTCCAAAAGGGTAAGAATAAACGCCGAGCATAAGGACCCAACGCCGGTAAAGGCATACCAAGAAAACCAGGAAAAAAATAAGAATAAGTAAACAAAGAAACAGGTACCTCGACCAAGTACAACTCAACAAAGGGTATAGGAAGGTTGGCCCAGATTAACATTAACCGAACATACTTCACCATGGGATGCAGCGAAGAAGGCAGTGGAACACTGGAACAGGAGAATATTTCAGATATGAATGAAAGCATGTGGCGAAAGTGAAGGAAAAAAAATAATCACGCCTCAGATGATAGTGTAAAAGCTGACAAGGAAAGAAAAATGCCAATCTAGATAACGCCGGCCGCCGTGAGCTAGTACGACCACCCACCTCCTAAGGGGCTGCCAGACTGGCCCGGCTGAGGTTGTCCAGGTTGCATCGGGCCACCCGGTCCGGCAGGCCACCCAGGCATACCATTGCCTGCCATGTTCATTGCCATACCCGCCTGTTGAGGGTTTCCACCCATGAAGGGTTGGCCCTGGTTGGGTGGATACATGGCTCGTGCCATGCTCGGATAACCGGCCGGGTTGGCTCCCGGATATCCTATGCCCTGCATACCCTGAGTCTGCGGCGCTTGAGGGTGTTGCATCTGGGGATATTGCTGAGGCATCTGAGGTATTGACTGCCGCTGTTGGTTGCGCGGAGACTGGTGGGGGTGTTGCTGCTGCGGATGATGCCCGAGGGGAGATGGGCTTTGCTGCGGAGCTGCAGACATTTGTTGACCATACTGAGACATTCCAACGCCCTGGTGTCCTGATGACGGCAACGGGGATGGCTGTGGCTGCGGGGGTGGCTGTCCCCAAACCTGCTGTTGTTGCGGCGTATATCCGTATGGAGGGGCTTGACCCATACCGCCACCCATGGATGGGTTGGACCGCTGTTGCATAAGATTGGGCTGCATATTTGGTGGGATCCTCAGGGGAGCCTGTCCAACGGACTGTGGGTGGGGCTGTTGGGGGTAGTTTGGTTGTCCAGCCATCATAGGATTAGGCTGCATGGGGACTTGCTGAGGGAGCATATGCTGCGTATGAGCGGGATTTGGCATCCCAGCCGAGGGAATCTGTGATGCTTGAACAGGTTGTGACACAGATAGACCAGACTCAAGAGCAGTATTAGACTGGGTTTCTGAAACTGGGGCCTCGCGGGGCTTGGAGTAAAATTCATCCAAGCCCTTTTGGCGGAAATTGCGCTGGATGCTCAGCATTTTATTGAAATCAGACGTGTGTTGGGCTTGATTCATGAGGTCTGCTGCTGAACTAGTTTGCGTGCGGTCGTGGTAAGTTTGCCCGGTCAATTCTTGGCGTGCACGGGGCATGACAGTGTAATCCCGCAGCCGCGGGTCATCCGTCGTCGACATTTGAATCATGGGGATCGGAGCTAGGGACAAAGAAGATTCGGAAGTATCCAGCGAGAGCCCGTGAGGCAATGGCTCGACGGCATTACTGTAGACAACATCATTATGAGGCAGCGCCGGCAACATGTTTGTGGCTGGCTCTGAGATGGAACCATCCCGAGCCTTGGCCGCCCCCGGGCGCTTCTCACCCGCGAGGTCATCCTCCGTGAAGCCCTGCTTCCTAGCCTTGGTTTCCCAGTAGTCATCTCGAACGCGACGACCATTCACGATTACCCGGCTCCCGAACTGGCGGAACATGGATCTGGCGGAGACGATAGCGATTTGGCGGGACCGATAAGAATATGGCAGGATATCTTGCTGGATAAGATCATCTTTCTCAATCTGGGAAGCAATGATTTTATGCAACGATCGGTTCTTGTTGAACAAAAGATATGAATCACGATAATTCAATACCCTCGCACACTCAGTTGCAAGCATGAATAGCTTTCTGCCCCTGAGGGGAACGCGGAATGTACGGCATTTGTATTCACGGCCACCCTGCGGATATCCCATAGGATCCGCCTTGGTCTCTCCTGCTTCATCAAACTCTTTAGGGATGTACTCATCGCCTTCTTCATTGAGCTGGTCTGATGTGTGATCTCTCACAGTAGGGAGCGCCTTGACCAGTGCTTTCGTTGGTGTGCTTTTGCTGTCCGGTGATGCAAGAGACGGCGACCCTGCGGTGGCTTGCGATAGTGGGCGTGCTTGCATTTGAGGGGTTTGAACAGAATTGTTTGCGATGGCCTGGTCACTAGAACTCGGCCGAGGTGTCTTTGGGGGACGGCCACGCTTGCGGCGGCTTTGTTCCTCTAGAAAACAAAAGCAATGTTAGCATCCATCTCATGAAGTATAGAAGTTGTGACTAGGCAAGGTGCAAGCGCTGGGAATATAGCATGGTTCTGGATGGAACCTATTGAGAATGCTTCCCCGCTGCCCCACGTACCATCAACCTGACCCCCTTCGGCATGTCCATTTCCCATGTGGTCTGGTGTGCGACTACGCTTGACACCACGGGGGCTTGCTATTGCATGGGAATGTGCTGGTAGGGCAACAGAGACTAGGAGGGGTATCAGTTTGAAGCAGTGATGGGGATACACAAAGAGACGAGACAATGAGTGGGAACATGTGATTCATTCCATCAAAGTGACCCCATCCATAAGAAAACAGCACGCGCGCGAGAATTTGTGATTGAGGGCAAAATAGGAAATGAAAGGCGCGAGGCCAAGGCAGCAAGGAATGCGATAAGACACATACCGGAGTTGCTCAAGTTTGCGGGATCGATGGTCCCCGAGCCATCAATAATATCCATACCGTTCATTGTAGATAAGGAGTGAGATGTGCCATACATAGCGGGTCGAAGGTCGGACGGTTAGAGCGCCCGTCGCAAGATGGCGCGTCAGGTCAACGCGCAAGGTACCCGGGCGGAGGAGGAATGGAAAGTGGCGTAAGAGGGCAGGAGATGCTCATGCAAGACTTGCGGACCTCTAAGGTAGATTTAGGTGAAGTCGTGAGTAGCTTGTAGCCTTCTAGGTAGGATCTCGGATGAACTTGGGTTTGAGAGGGGAAGGAACTCGAGGCGGTGAAGACGGAAGCCTGAGAGTTCAGGTGTTCTGCAAAGAGGACATCGACTTGTTAATAGAGAAATATAATCATGCGCAAATCAAGAATTCGATGTCTTTCTATTATGTCTCTACCGGCGAGAACTCAAGACTTGCAAGGGGCAACAGGCAAAAGAGTAAAAAATAAAAAAACAAAAAAAGAAGAAAACGATCGTCTCGTGATTGGTCACGAGCAGAAACAATTAAGACTCACAAGTCCACTGCTAAGAAAGTGGCGCCGAATCAGACAAAAACAGGCCTAATTCCTGCAGGTTGAAGATAATTTGGGCTCTGTAGAGGCTAGACCAAGTCGTTGGTCCTATAGAACCCCGAAAACAAGTAAAAAAGATGCACATACGGGATTTGAATAGTTAATATTGGGAGTTGTTGGCCCCGGTTGTTGGAGATTAGTAATTCTATCCTGTGATAGATCGGATATAGATCGGATATTGGCCACAGTAAAAAGGATCAGATCTGAATGGAGCCGGAGGGAATGGGGATCTTTTTGTGATGTTCTCGTCGCGGGTACGGCGCCAATATACGAACAGGCTCGATAGGAGACAAAATGAAGTCATGAACGGTAACACTCAGCTGCAGCATAAGCATAGAAAAATGATGCTTTTCTTTTCTTTTGACTCTTTTGACTCTTTTGACTTCTTTAGTTCCAACGTAATCCAAGACGGACGATTTTCCGGGGTGGCACAGCGATCGAATCCTCGATATGGGCTGAGAAACACGGAGAAGGACCCTGCGTCTTTTGGGCAACAGTATGGAGACGTATGCAGGAAGGGGGAAAATACAATAAAAGGAAAAATTAATTGGAAAATTAAAAAAAAAAAAAAAAAAAAAAAAAAGGTGCAACCGTAGCACAGGAGAGTACAACGCTCTTTGGGTTTGAAATTCCTATAGGTACAGAGGACGGAGGTACCCAGGGAACTGTCCATATTGGAGCCAATCACGAAGTCAATCACATCTAAAGTATTGGTATTGTCCTTTGTATTTATATATTTCAATTGTAATATACTTTTGCCGATCGCTGGAGACCAAGATTACCAAGATTTCGAGTGTAGACTATGGGCAGAGTGTATAAAAGGATGAATAACTTTGGTTAGAATGTACCTGAGTGGCCCTTTTTCCTATTCCGTTCTCGAGCAAGGTCCATCACAATATGAGGCGGAGTCTAGACACCTGTGACAGACATCGGATAGAGCTATAACTACGGCCATTCAGTCTGGGTCGTGTATTGTGTAACTTGAGGTGTCTTAAACAGCTGCCGGGGATCGAAATTATAGACAAAAGAAGCAAGACGTGGAAACAAAGAGTGATGAATCTCTGACAAAACTCGCAGATAATTGGCTCCATAGAAAAGAGACAAGATCATTAATGATTCCCGGATATATGTGTGCTTCTAACCCCATGTCGACTAGTGTAGTATGCTGTATGCATGATCTCAAGGTCCAATCCGAGGCAAAGCGATCAATATGCGCGTTCGGATTATATCGGGTCAAGCAAAAACTAGAAATATCAAAAGAACAAATACCAAATGGCAAGCCACCTGATACTCAAATCGTTCTAGTCACCTAGACTTCAAGGGTAGTTCTTGTTTTATGCCGACATTTAACAAGCCGGGCGATAATCCTCCGGGAAGGCAATAACAAGGGGCTATTGTATAAAAGCGAGGAAGAGAGCAAGATTAGTGGGCTCGGACCGCGTCTTTTCAGCCTAACAAGAGCTAGCGACCATTTAGACCTAGTGCTTCTGCTCCATAGATGAAGATGAGGGGGGACATGCTCGTGCATTGAGAGAGACTTGATTTAGCTGACTGGCGATGCTTGACTCGAGTATTAGTCAGAGGATATAGGTGCTCGTAATTTAGGGGATGGAATACGCTCACATTATATTAATGGGCCAGGAAGGATCTTAAAAACCCTACGATATAGGGTTTATAATCGGGATCGAGCGGTCATGTTTGCAATATAAATGGAAGCCTCGTGCCAGTGTTCTCTCAGACCCAATGTTATTAAAAACCCATCTAAGGTCTTTTATTCGTCAAACGACGAGCGGATGACCTGCAGAAGACGCTATGGATGGAACCAAGAGGGTCATTTGAGCGGGAACTAGGTGGTCGATCGACGAACGGTCCATGCGCGACTAATCAAGTAAAGATACCTAAAAACGCTCCAATCAGCACAATCCCTAAAACATACACAGTACTGTTTATGTCTACAGTATCGCCCAACTCGGAGTTAGTTTTCGTTCATATACTCAGGAACTGCAACGGGTGTACGAGGTAGAGCAAGATGTAGTATCGTCGCACGATAACGCCCACCGCGACAGTCGGACTACACCATGAAGCATATGGCAAATGTACAAGGTTCGAAATGGAAAAAGCCCAGATAATCATACATGTCCCAGGTCTCACAGCAGTCCGGTCTTGCAGAGCTGCCGTTTTCCTGGCTCGGCGCCGGCTTTTCGTCCCCGTCGCACAGATGGCAGGATCTGTGCCGGCTCACAGAGCACAGAGTGACCTTGTAGCTCCAAACAAGAAAAGACTGGATCTCATTTCTCTCGTGGATGCTCACTACATGCCTTACATGAGCTACCTGGATCCTTTAGCCAACGGCCCAAGTCGAGCTACCCCGGATGCAACATGCTTTCTTAGCTACCACCTTAGAAAATGGACTGGTATTGACTTTATGAACCATCGACTCGCGCCGAGTGGCGTTTCAGTTATTTGTTACGCAGATCTATTGAGTTATGTACTTTCTTAGACGCTGGCTGGGTTATGCACAAATACCCGTGGACGTACATTTGATTTTATGTCCCTATCAATCTCATCAAAGGAAATGGGCGGTAAGTAACGTACATTCAAAGACCAACGACGATCAATATACCGCCATCTAGTCATATCCAAGCATTCTATGATTAATGTCCCCCCGCTTCCATCCCTACATTCCTAAAGACATACTGGACAGATGCGGGGCCAGTCAATTGACGCAGATATGTGATGAGGAGAACACTATATGTCGACACAACAAGGTTCAAAAATTGTCAAAGTGGAAATGTCCAATTGCATCTCTAGTCTATTTTCCTTTTGTGGGCGAGAGTTTAGAATGTTTCTCTTTCGATGCAACATCAGAAACAATTTTGACTCCACTTCTGGCAACGAAAAGGGAACATGGCCTTGATCGAGAGTTACAACAGATCAAACTCCTAGAAATTAGCTATACTACGCCTTTGAAAGCCACGTGTATAAATTATAGGGGCAGCTCACATCGATGGGTTGGGGGTGCACACATATCATGTCTTGACCTACCCCATTGATATTAACAATTCCGGGAACTGCTAGTCATGATCTGCACAGAAAGGATAGACATACGTCGGTTCTAAACGCGAATTTAAGCTGTAAATATGCTCACGCGTCACCAGCAACGCAGACACCGGGAGGCACTGTTTCCTCTTTCCTATTTGATATAATGAGCATGCTTGACGTTGCCCTGAGAGTTGCGTGTCGGGGGCCACGCGTTGTACAGATCCGTCTCAATTGGTTGTAGCCTAGCTTTAAATCCTCATGGGCTTTTCAACAGAATCCAGAAAATCCTGCTTATTAGTGTCTATAGGCCGGTTTTGACGTGCGGCTGTGAATATGACTGAAACAGACAACTACATTTGTATACATTTGTACATGGGGATGTACAGCATTGTTTCATCCATACTATATATCATAGCGCGCAGATCTACCATGTAGTGTGGGCCTGGTCCAAATCCGAAAATAAGGAGAGTCGTTCTAGTGGCGTTTGAGTGTGGCAAATGAAGACTGGAGGCACTGCGCAAGTCCGAAAGGCTGCGCTCATTGATTTAGTTGGAACTAAGTTCTGATCCTCTACTATTCTAGGAATATTAAATTCAACGGCACTTCTAGCGATATTTCTCATATGAGGGCTGGTTTCTGCTGCATGGTGTACATGTAGATATAGTAGAAAGCCCAGCAACTGGGCTAGTTGCAGCCGATGCCAGATACCCGGAGATGACACCTTCCTATGGTATTGATGAGCATACTCACAAGCCCGGTCGCATGCATGCATTAGCCTGAATCAATTTTTATTTGTTTTAGGCTGCAGTAACAGCAGCAGCCGGAAGTGCCCGCGGTAGAGAACTCGTGACCCAGAGATCGAGTAAGATCTGCAGGGTGCTAAATCCGCTAATCCTAGAAGAAGGGTGTTTGGAAGACGCATCCGGTGTGGTGCAATAGTCTCTGCTGGGCATGCAGTGTTTAAGGGAGAAGTTATACGATTGGTTTGGTGGGAGTTTGTGTGTACACTGTAGATGTTCTTTTCTGGAATCTACCATACAACTACATTATGGTTGCCTTTGCAATATGAAATGTACAGTTTGTGCTGCGAGGAATATATCGAACATGGACCCCGTAAAGTGCCAAAACGCAGAATGTATTCTAGGGAGATAATAGCAGTGATTCAATCAATTCTGATCAGAAATAACTCCCTAAAGACACATCACTAGAGACAGGCGAGATATCTAACCCCACGGTGCAAGAACGATGGGTCGAGAAATGACATATTAATCCATTGTTCAGGACCTAGTTGTCAGCAATATCATTCTCACATTGCATCATCCATGGATGCACCTCGACATCTCCGTATACCTCTCTCCATAGGTTATGAGCCCCGAAGCTTTATTCACCTTCCTGAAGGAGAGATGTCAGGTCGACGAGTTTCCCCAGCTACAAACAGATTGAGAGATAAGTTAATAGTTTTAGCTGTCAATAATTTGCCAGTTTATAACGTTAGTCAGCTCTTTGATAACCTTGGAAGGATGGCCATTATTTAAGCACCAAAGACTTTAGCATACCATCAGCCCAAAATGACAAATAATAGATAAATCTGCTGCCTATCTTGTCCACCCACCACTCCATTCTCTTATCCAATTTGTTTATTGACTTTCAGTACCAGCCCCCAATATTTCATACCGCAAATCTTGCTCTTCCGTTCTCCAGCCACAGTATGGTGGCAACCTCAAAGGCGGAAATGATTTCGATCCACGTGGATGCTGCCTAATGGGATATGGAAATGAACTTCAAGAATCAATCATAGTGGTAATGCAGTTTCCAATAAATCATAAATAGAGCTGTTAAGTCCAACCTCTAACCATTTCATCTAAAATTTTGGAGGACCAGTGGTCTTCGGAGTAGACATCGATCCCTCCACCTGCTTGACGCCACTTGCACCACAGAGCCAACCCACACGGTCCTTGGTATACATCTCAAATCTAGGCTTCAATTTCGTTTCATGCAGATTGAAATCATCCACTGTTCCGGTACGTAGGATACTGTGTCCCGGGAAAGCTTCACTGATGCGGTACATGAGCGAGCCACACGTAGAACAGAAAGAGTTCGTCATAGCCTTGCCCGAGGCAATAGTTTTCCCTTGTTTGAACGTTGTAAGGGTTTCTTTGCCTCGTATATGTCTGAGGTACGTGTCTGCGACAATGAAATTGGTGGCGAACATAGACGCGGTGATTTTGCGACAGTCTGTGCAATGACAAATGAACGTGTCGACTAGGCCTGGGCCTTGTGTTGGCTGAAATTTGTCTCCGACATGAGCGGAATATAGTACATTGTATTGGTATATTTGGGAACACTTACGAATGCCAACTGCACTCCACCACAGTAACATGTGGCTGTCGCCTGGTCTTCTTTTGCCCAGCCATCATCGGCGCACCCGGCAAGAGGTATGTAGGATTTTACTCCATCATCTGCAGCTGTCATGGCCGTTCCTCGTTATCGAATGTGAAAGAGAGTATTTCACTATATAGTCAAAACTAAGTAGGGAAATAACTGGGCAATGATGGATTAATATAATTTGACGTACAATTACCTAGGTACGTTTGAATCGGCTTACTTGATTGGTAATCCGGCATCCCACCTGGTAGGTACCTAAGCATGTAAACAAGGGTTTAAACCTTCCTGTTGTGGTGCATTGATTATTGAGTCTCGAAAACAGAGTGCTTTAGGCCGATTTTAGCATATTGGTGTGTGGTTCTTAGGATTCGTGATGAATCAATAAGTTCTAAAGGGCTATGGCCGTGGATTGTAATACAATATAGAGCATCAATTACTAAACTTGCTTGATTCTTTGATAGGCCTTCGGTTCCGTTAATCTAACACCTATATCAACAGCTTCTTATGCCCTTCCGCCCGTTCAAGCTACGCAGGCCGTAGCTTTGTTAATTGGCGAAACAATCCTCAAATATATAACTCATTAACCATATCCCTAACAACGGGCGTGCAACACCTACCGTGGAATTCAGATACACTCTCAGAGATATTAGCCTAATTCAAACAAGATTGCATACTTCCTGAATTCACCATTGTCAAGGTCTTACTAAGAAGAAGGCAGAAGAGAGACTTCTATCACTGAACATGCACATTCCCATATGCCCTAACTTTGCCTAGGAGTCTGAGATCTTTGATGCTCTTGGCAGCACTTTCCACAAATGAATTGCAAACAGCCACAATTGGAAACTTTGGATCTGGGCTTTGCAGATAGGGCAGATGAGCATTAGTTAATTAGCTGCCCATGCACCAGGCGAAAGATCAATGATGCCAACGCGAATAGGGGCCATGGTGATTGCTCGATAATAAGAAGAATCGATATAGTTGAGGCGTAACCGTTGAATGACCCATCGCTCTCTCTATTTGTATCTGGAAAGTTCTGGTTATTAGATTAATCAGTTCTTTACATCATCGTAATCATCCAAAGAATGCCAAAGCTGATGATGGTTTGTCAACGGTCTCCCATCGGTCTCCCACCACCGGCACTTAGCTGGACTTGCCGATAACAACATTGTACCTTCTTGACTTACCGGCTTTCCTACTGATTTATGAAGAAGTCAGAGCTCAATTAAACCATAAAAAGTGGAACGAGTCGATTCATAACCATTACAACCTTATTTTCAACGATGCAAGGTGCGGAGGAAGGAGATATAGAGATGCTGGTAGGACAGCCGGGCCGGATTCGAACCACGGTAGGGTAAAAGTCTATCTTGCGATGCTACATTCCAAGGTTAACAACAATACAATTGCCAGCTGCAATAAGAGAGTCAGAAAATATGCCCGAAATAGCACACAGACAGAAAACAAACTTTAGTTTGATGGTTGGGAGGGCGGCTATAATAGAGTGGCCGACAGCATTCCCGCAGAACGGCTGGGCCCCAAGTAGAGCCGCCTGAACTCTCAACTACATCAAGGTTCATGGGATTTTGCCGAGCTCTTATGCACGAGCTATTTGAGCATGGCAAAGAAAAATTTGCCATCTACATTAGCGAGAGATTACCAACTGATTGCCCTTGGTCGGCGTTGAAGGAACGACTGGAAGATCGAGAGTCAATCACTGGACTTCTCAATCACTCATTTTTTAGTTGAATGAAGAGGTGGGGTGGCAAAGACAGCAAATCATACCGCTGTCAACTGTCTCGAGACTTAACCCGTAGCAAACCGAGGACAACAATCAGGAGGCGTAAAAAAAATTGCCCATCTTGTTGAGGGGACCAGTAGCATGGGTGATATTTGTTCCGGTCCGAGACCGATATTTCGCTGGTCCTCTGATAGCAATATGCTATTTTACACGGAGTATGACCTATAGATATGTACGAAACCTCTGGCGACCGTAAGAAAAAGTCCCATTTAGTTAGGGGGTCATCTAACTAGTTTACAACATATGTTGTAAAGCGTGCGAACTACCTAGGTAGTTCGAGGCGCTGGCGCTAGAAGCATTGTGGGTACCAAACGTGTGCTAGCGGGGACAGAATCTTTCCAATCGTCTCCAAGTGCCCAGCCCTTTAAAGGAGATTCTAGACTTCGATTTTTGGGCTTGGTGGCTGCAAATAGTTTCGATGGAAATTGAGTGGGGTCTGCAGCAGATCCATTTGTTTTTCCCTTGTTTCGCCAACGGGTTTGCATCATTGTCGAGTTTATTGTAAACTTCTATTTATTTCATGTGTTTCGATCAGGTTCTACGAGTTGTGCTTGGCTTCCTATTTTATCCAAGGCGGGGCCGTTGTGAAATAGGGAGTATCGGCAGGATAATTTTCCATGAATTTCTTAAGATTAACTGGGCGGAGTACGGAGTAAATAAATCCCATCTTCGGGCGCCACCCTTTTTTTTTTTTTTTGGCTTATTTGATATCCACGAAAGGAGCTGGAGGTTTACGGGGGGTCTGGAGCATCTCCGTTATACGGAGTACGGATATTACAACCAGACGATTAGGGACCAAAGCCGTCTTCGGATTCCCAAAGATCGTCAGGAGGGGCATATTCCTGGGTGGGACGCTAACATGTGGAATGCTTGGGACTTGTCGGTGTACGGATGCTTTTTGTCCAGCACATTATTATGCTCACGGGATAGGCAGATCGTGCTCGGGGCACATATTATGTGTTAATATAATGCAGTGGAATCCCTTTTACGGCGGAAGCACTGCAGTATTTTAACCAGAGTGTTCCAAGGTTGGGGGTTAGGGCTTGCTGAGTCAACAAATGGTGGTCCCAGGTTAAGGGAAATCGTTTCTAAGAGATTTCGTCTACCCGAAAATAGAAACAAAAGTTGAAAGCATTAATATGTTAATATGTATGTCAAGATGAAAACGTGAAGGATGAGGGGGTTCGGATTTCCTAGGAAAGTAATCCGTGGGGATCGTGAGTTTCCCCGTGCAACGTTGTCGATTTTCTTCTTTGAATTCCTTTTTTCTGGGATTAGGGCGAATAAGCAAGATAAGCTCCGCAGAAGAGTCTCCACCGAAAAATTTTCGAAGCATCAAATGATCAATAAAACTGGGGCTATCCACTGTGAGGGTCCGAATAGCCGCTACGTGATCCTTTTTTTCCTTGATTTTTTTAATTTTAAAACCAGTTTAGACTAAGATCAGATAAAATTAATGAAGAATATAAAATATGTAAGACTCTGGGGTAGAAGAGTTAAAAAAAAAAGTAAAAGAC
>PKQL01000631.1:0-15986 GCA_002916455.1 Penicillium sp. CF05 | reverse complement strand
CGTGTGTACATACTGAAGAAAGCAGGTAAGTTATCAAATCCAGACCGCTTCTCAATAATGTAAAAAGGGAAACATTAAATAGCCTGTTGATATTATGAACCTAGACATGCTCACTACTCTTCGGCGTCGGGCGCTGTCGTTATCTCCCAAACCTATCGTATTATGCGTCTGTTCTTTTACGTCCATGAATGCTGCTGTAGATAGGAAGGCTAACATTGCTATAAGGGGTTTTCTAATGCGACGAGCATATATCAAACAGAACTTATCTCCAGTTGAAGAAGTTGGAAAATGGTGTACAAATACCATATGTGCCGGCGCGGCCGGATTCGGCCGCCCCGTTTGGGTTTGGTCCGTCCTAATTCGGTTTGGCGTCGACGCTTTTCCTGAAATGGCAGAGGCCTCACCCGCTCCTGTTCTGGTTTAGCGGTCCCCGAAACAGTTTGGCGCCTCCGGCTATCCCACAACGGGAATCTGCCATATCAGACCGCCTGCCAGCCAGACCCTTGGACTATATAACTTCCAGTGCGTCGCTCCACCGTCCTCCCCTCTGCCTGACTGCACTCTTCTCTCTCCTGTCATGCCATCGGTGAAATGATACCGTAATTCCGGATCGCACGGCATCCTTCCCCCTGCGCCTCCCTGTTTCAGCTGAGTTCCTCGTCATCGCCTGCGCGCCTTTGAATCAATCTTCTGCCTCCCAGCGTGGGGTACTAACTCACAAAACACCTTCTCCAGACCTAGGCACAAACCCGAGTCACTTTGTTATTCCCAGTTACCTAGCCTATGGTTTTAGGAACCGGACTCGAGGCTCCAGGAATTAATAAGCTATCGACGGGAGTATGACGTTGATTTCCCGAGGTACAGGAATAAGGTCCCAGAAGCTACGTCGGGCTTCCCGGGGCCTACGTGGCTCCCGAACAAAGCACTGCCAAGAGCTATACCACCACCAGAAGAAATGAGCTTCTCTTGTAATGACAGCACCAGAGTCTCGTCGACCCTATAGTCGATGGTCGCGCTAAATATCCGACGAAGCAGCCCTTCTCCCCCGAGGGAGTCCGAATGCCGAGAGACAGGTACGAGTTGGGCAGTGGTATGTGCTCATTGGGGTCTGGCTCTTGTATCAGGTAGACACATCAATCCATGATCTAATGCAGATGATCGACTGGAACAAAAGGGCTGAGGTAGACGATATGAACCTTCCGGTGATTCATCGTCGATGCCACCGGTAGTCATAGAGGAAGGGACAAGTAGTATGAGATCGTATTGGTATAGGGGAGCTCGAGCAGATAAGACATTTGCTCGCTTCACATACGACTCGAGTGACAGGAACATGAGGGTATCCTATTATTTTGGACGAGTTGTTGTAGCTTACCTGTTTGCAAACCCCTCAGAGCTTACGCTTGAGACGGTACAATCAATTAGCCTCGTGATCATGGCAGCTACCGGCAAGATTTCACTCACAAATTCTCTTCGGCAATGCAGTCACCGTTCATGCCATGTTCAGGTTCGTCGCACTCGTCGGCTGTCGCTTCAAGGGTCGCGCTTGGGTGCACCAGGCATTTTCCCGAGACGGCGAAAAGCACATCACGAATCCTCCTGCGAGAAGAAATCGTACGTTCATAATAGCTGGTGCTTCGCGAATGGCCAGAGGCTCCGCCGGAGCGAAGGCGGTGAGGACGAAGACGCGATGGAGCACGCGTCAGTGTCTCTTGGCCTTATCTCCGGTCCGGCGATAATCCGTCATTCGTCACAATATTTTTCACGGATGACGATGGGCCGCTCTTACGATGGCATGAAGATTCCAGTGGTGTTCGTGTTTTGGGATACAAGACTTGGCACAAAGAATTTGGACCCGGCGCCGCAGTAGGCGCGATAATTCACTCACCTTACCATGAAGAACGGACGTATCACGGACGTATCACGCTTCTGCGCAACGAACTTCACAATTAGATCCGCACCCTGTTGTTGGCCCGCTGCCTTCATTCGCAATATTTCACCTAGGACATGCTGCATGGTGTGAAGCCGCGGGACCAGAAATGGTGTGTAAGCCATGGCTTTGCGCGGAACACCGACGGGGGTTCTGGATCCTCGGGGGCGCACTGGTGCGCTGTCAACGGTTCCCTGCTCGTCATTAGCTTGTAGATCGGAGAGGAATTTCATCACTCATAGGTTCCAGTGGTCAAGAACAGGGATGAAAGAGACGGCAAAGAGCTCAGTGGTCCTTGCGCTCGTGTATTGTGGCCGCATGTCCACGGATCTGGTTGTTTCGCGTCGTCTTCGAAGTCAGTCCAGTTTCAGGTCCACGATGCATCCGATAGATGTCAGTACAGTGGAAATCCCAGTAGGGATCAAAGGGAAGAACTTATCATGTACCTCAAACGCAAGGCCTGCTCGTCTTCGCGTAGTCAAGTAAAGTTCATCTGTAGAGCAGATTGCTAGGGTTAGAGGACGTATTTATAGGCTTCTCGGCTCCTGTCGCTTACGTACTCTGCTTTGTAGCAAATGTTGAAGGACACGGGTGCCTATCCTAAATGAGGTTTATTGAAACCCATGTCTTGTTTTTACTGCCACTATTTATTGCAGTGACATTCTTGATGCGATATTAGATAGCCGCCTAGAGAGACAAGTTAGGGTTATGTTGAGAAATAATGATGCTGAGTCGGTTAAGGGACGTTGGCTATGATCAAACCCTCCACGGTCCTCTTAATCGATGCCTTGCGGTGCACTGGGGGCTATTCAATCATCAAAGACATGCTCAGGTTTCATGTTTTGACCATCTCATCTGTTAATGACCCAACGTTGAAGCACCAGAGAGCGCCTACACTTTCATCACTAGGAATCATGGACATTGTTTTCCCAGCTTCTGCTGTGTTGAGCTGTGGGTCTGTCCGTCTAGACTGCGGAGAGCGTCAAGTCACAGTACGACGTTGAAGATTGGCCGATTAACTCAATTTCTTGAACTTGTAACCATCGTTTAATTCTTCCTGTTGATTATCTTCCTACTTTTTGATGACAGTGGCTTTTAGTATATTTTGTCTGTCATATCTCAAAGGCTTTCTTCGAATGTGGAAGATGTGTTGGGTTTCATATATATATTTCTCCAACGAATGTTCATCACTAGTTGAGCCATTGAACATGAGATACACTCGACAGCTGCAATGACGTCGCAGTTTGCCCACTCATGGCATCCCATATCACCAAACAACACATCTGTTAACCGTACAGTATGTACGCATCGAACTCATTATCTGAGCGGTGAATACAGGTTTTAAGGTGACGCCTCTGAAATAACGAGGCTTGTAAAAACCGAGATCAGTCGTTTTTCTGTGATGACTGCACCTCCCTTTTACCACAATCACACGGGCATTCAAAGCGCGTTGATAGCTGGCCAGATTAACCAAGTCCACGGAATTCATAGACCTGGATACTTGGGATCTGACCCTCAGCGACGTGAGGCTTGCCCCCAGGACCGAGAGGAAGAAGCATGGTGGTTCTGGGCTTGGTTTCAATGTCAGTAGGAGAATATGTCATCTGCATGGTGGGGAGATTGGCGTGAGCTCCTAGGAAGGACAAGAAAGTACCTTCGGCCTTTTTCTTTCTTTCTTTCTCTTTTTTTTCTTTTGCAAAGTGCGCCAAAGGTTCGATGCATGCAATGAGGACTATCTAGATACGATACATTGGAACTGGAAAAGTTTTTATGTCGCGACATAACGTTCCAGCGGTCACCACAAGCGTGCCGCTTCCATCGCGTCTATGGAGCAACCTAGCCGGGAAATGCCCTGTCAGCCTAAGCAGCCTAAGCAGAATAAGCCGGATTTCTTCCAGGAGAAGACCATGAGAAGTGACTTCATGGATTTATATTAGACCCTGTCACTTTTCAAGGGAAGTATATCATAATGCTACTGGGTCTCCCAGCCTCTCTGGCTTCTTTTCTTTCTAACTGTTACGTTTTTCTGTTTTTGACGCCAAAGTCTCGACGAACTTGTATCAATTCTGGGATTTCATCCTCTCGATGTGTCTTCTCCCTTTCTGGAAATAAGTGGAATATGTATCAAAACAGTTCACCAAGGATCACAACCTGTGTTCCTTTTTATTTTAATTTTCTATTTTGCAGCTCTGGGATCGGCGTTTTCATGTTTCCGGGCCTTTTTCTCCTTTACACAACTACAACCCCTCCTGGTGAGAGACTTCCCCTCCTTCGGTCCATATACAGCCCACCATTTGACCACTTCACCACTTCAACTCTCTTCATGTCACCCCCAAGATAAATGTCGTCCAAGCTCAAATTCTATCCGATCCTCTCTGATTCTCAAGAGAAATGCGAAGGTCCAGTCCCAGCACCATCACCAATGTCTGCAGTCTCAGCATGTGAATGAACAGGCACCCCCTCTGCCTGCTTCGTGCTCTCCGCACTCTGCTCTTCCTTGGTATACTTCTTCGCAGCCTTCCGATCCATAAGCTGATCAGTCGTGAGCCGATTCTCCGGCTCCGGTGGCTTCCACTTGCTGCTCTTCCACGGTGGCACGCGCATGACATACATCATATCCATCTCCTCAAGCGTCTTATCCTTACCCTCGATAACGAAGAAGTAGACAATAATCACCGCGAAAAATAGACACCCAGCAAACACATATCCGTATGCGAAGTCAATATCGCCGGTGATAAACGGCGTGAAGAATCCAATCAGGAAGTTCCACAGCCAGTTCGACGCAGTCGCCATCGCCATAGCCCGCGCCCGGTATCGCGATGGGTACAGCTCGGCCACAATCGCCCACACCATCGGGCCCCATGTCATGGCAAACCCAGTGATGAACAGACAAGCAAATACAACCATTGCATTGCCCGCTGCGGGCGTGTTACGCGGCGTATCAATATCAAGCGAGAAGTGTCCCACAGATGCAAATATCATAAAACAGATGAACATCCAGATCCCGCCTGCGATCAGGGACTTGCGTCGTCCAAAGTGCTCGATCACGTATAGTCCGCCAAATGTGGTGCCGAAGTTCACTCCGCCCAGGATCATCTGCGTGACATATGTGTTATCTATCCCTGCCCCGTTGAATATAACCGTTCCCTGAGATACATATTAACCGAGCTCGATACGTATTGAACTACACTGTTGGAAAGAAAACACTCACATAGTAGAAGAAGTAGTTGGCACCGGTCAGCTGCTGCAGAGCTTGGAGCACGACGCCAAGTATGATGCGGTACGCCATGCGCGGCGCCTTGAACATCTCAATCCAACCGCGGATTCCACCTCCCGCCCCCTTTTCGGCATCCAGCTGTTCCTGGATCTCGGCAATCTCATGCACGATCACCCGGTGACTCTCCGAAATGCCATACAGCTTCGTCATTGTGCGTCGAGCGCGGTCCACACGGCCATGCCGGTAGTCATAACGAGGACTCTCTGGGAAGAAGAGGATGCCGATTCCAAGGACGAGACCCCACAGGAATGTGATACCGAGCGGGATTCGCCATGAGGCAGTGTTTTCCATACTTTCTGTGCCGTAATTGATGCAGTATGCGATGAAGATGCCTAGTGTTACGAATAATTGGTAGGAGCTGGGGTTGCATTAGGGTTATGGTGGGTATATTGCAATGTTGAGTGTTGGATTATCACTTACCAGACCATCGCTCCTCGGATGTGTCGTGGTGCAATCTCACCCTGGTACATGGGTACCAGCAGGGAGCAGGCACCCACACCGAATCCGGTTACGAATCGTCCCATCATGAACTGGTACCATTTCCCTGACGGCGAGGAGATTTGGATGATCAGTCCGATATGKAGGATGATACACCAGAAGAAGATGGACCATTTCCGACCRATTCGGTCGGTCAATGGCCCGGCGAGGAGAGCTCCTATCAATGTACCGATRGAGAGCTGGAAWGGCGTTAGGTTCACACACACACACTCATCCTTCTTTCGGCTTCGTCGTCCAAAGATATGCAACTACATCCACTCACCATGGAGACAATCAACCCAGATCGGACATTGTTAAACCTGTAAGACCCATCCGGCTTCAGCTGCGCAAACCGCTGCTTGAAGTTATGCATCTCCAAAAAGCCCGATATCTGACCAGTATCATATCCAAAAATGATACCACCAATAGAGACAAACGCACCTAGCAACAGAGATCTCCATGTCACCCATGGAACATGCGACTCGTCCAGGTTGCTGCCTCTCTTCTCGCGATCTGGTATCGCAGACTCCCCCGATAGATCAGTCAATGGCGGGGACTTAGTCCTTGTCCCTCCGTGGCTGAGCTTGTTGGGGGATGGGATTTTCATCCTGGAGAAGGGAGATTGGAGGTGTGTACAATATACAGAATATGTAGTTTCATGCGTTAATCCGGGATTGGGTTGGCTGGGATTGGATTGGCGTTGGAAAGTCTGGAAATGGGCTGTGCCCAAGGCTGGCTTGCACGTTATAAAAGCCTAGCCAGGTCAAGTGTCTTTGCATCGTCATATTGCCACTTCCGGAACGGTTCTTGGACCTAATGATGTAGATCGTCATGCATTCAAGGCGCCACTGAGGTCCATTCCAGAGTGTATGCTATCCATATTTGTTATATATGAGAGATACCATAGTCATTGTTGACGTTGGGTATTTGTATATGACTGATTCACAGGTGCGTTTTTCATCGCAAGACATTTATTTTATTTTTATTTTTTGCTACAATCCATCTTCATGATAAAAACCAGCCTTTTCCGGGGTATATAGACAGATGCCGTGGTGCTGACGACGTCGTGACGTCAACCACGCTTTGTAAAGAAGTACAATGAAATTATACAGATGAATACTTAGGTAGGGAAGTATAAAGAAGATATACAAATTAAATTAGAAAAATTGACATGTGTATATTGGAATTGCCTCAGTGAGGAATACCGTTGGTCATCAGTTGGAACTGATGATATCCCTTAGTAGACATGCCCATATACGACTTGCGCCCGAGTTCCCACATGTACTCGGCCGCATTGCGCTCGCTCTTGTCCAACACAAACCGGTCACGGAAATTCTTCAGATTTTCGGGTTTGAAGCACGGAAGACCACTGTCAAGTATGAGGGAGACAATATGAGCCAGTTTCGTGCTATAAGGGCGAGATGCAAGAAATGCCTTCACTACCAGCGACTCGAACCACCGGTATGGCTGCGTGTTGGTCGGGTTGTGTTGTCGGAGTCAGGGGTTCACAACGGTGGTTTGTATTAATGGGTAAGAAACTGGTTTAAATACATGTGGGGCTCATGCCCTAGTAGCTATGCGCTGACATGTGTGAGCTGCCTGACAAGTTGATGCCCGAGTTGCCACCCTGATGGTGGGCTGAGTCATGGGTTCCACTCATGACGGCGACCATCTCCGAGGTCAACTTGAACGGCGCGCGCTCGAATTGCACTCCACCAGACATAATATCAAAGCAGAATCCGAAGCCAATGTGAATGATATGGTCCGCATCATCGATCATGATGTTTCCGTTGTGTCGGTCTTTGAATTGCAGCGGGTAAGAGATGACTGAGCAGACAGCCATGCTCTTGACGAAGTTGGTGCGCGCTTCTTGAAATCGGATAGAGTCCTCGCTACCGTATTTCGACACGAAGTAGTCATACAGCCCGTTGACGGCCTCGCGGCCGAGCATGTCGCGAGAAATGGAGTTGGGAAGCACGTCAATCATACCACATCCAGGCGCTGCCGAAGTCACCCGGTAACAGCCAAACGTCTAGGGCCAACACTGGCGAAGATGCTCCCGAAGGCTGCAATAACTTGCAGGGTAAGCATGTCCTGGCAACAGTCGCCACAGTCCTTGAAGATAGCTGACTGCCATACTCCATATGTCTCCTGTTCCGGCTCGGAATGATTCGTCAATTGGCGTTGGTGGTGGTGGGGGCTACCAGAGTTGGGCTCGGTCTTTTCAATCACTCGTGGTCTTGTCTTCTGGATGCGGAAGATTGCCATATATGGTACTTTCGCATGACTCTGCAATGGCTTACCAGAGTTGCGGTCGATGCCAACGACTACACCGTCAGGGTTGGTGGAAAGGTACACTCCAACTTCCACCTTGATCTTATGCAAATCTTCCTCATTCCTCTTCCTCTTCTAACTTCTTCTCTAGTCTTCTTTATTTCATCTTCTGGCATCGAGACTACATCCGGCCTGTTCATTGTTAGCCACTTCTAGCCAGATATACTGCGGGGAAATGGGAAGGCTGCCGTTCTCTGGCCGCTTCATGTACCAGGGGTGGGATGACGAGGGGAGCTCCAAGGCTTGCGTTTCGAGCATTTGCGCCCAAGACGGACCCATGAAGAAGGCAATGCAGCACACAAATCTGGCCCAGCCACCGATTGGCCCAGTGGAACGTGTCCCGTTCGACACGGTAGATATGAACAAGCATCCAGCTCGCTTATGCACGTCTGCCCAGGTCCGAGCATGAAGTCTGATTACAATAATATTTGCAATCACCAAGGCTGCAAGTACTCCTCCTTGCAAATATGATGGAATTTCCAGCGACTGGAGCACGCCTGGTGTTGGGGCCTGGAAGAAACTTCTCCAGGATACCGCGTGCTGCAACCTCAAAAGGCAAATGACTGAATCTGCGTCCGAGGCTACAACATATCCAGCATACAAGAGCAAGGAGCCCACAGAGACCGACTTTATCTTGGATGGAAGCTCTGGCAAGCCATTCGGCAAATTTTGAAACAGGGCGGGACATGCTTTTTAGAACAGGTAATACTGGACATCAGCGGGTTTATATCTTGTTTTCTAAATGGCTGTTTAGACAACGTTGACCTAGAGCTTTTATTCGGACATGCGAAAATGGCTTAGGAGAGTGATGCGGCAATAATGACACTGGTGAAAAAGGATCAGAAGGCTCATGTTATGACTGTGTGGGATGATGTGGCAAGAACACAATCCGCTTAACCCCAACTCCAGCCCCAACTCAGCAAATCAAACCCATCAAGACATTGTTGCAACCCAAAGCAGTGCCTCATGTATCGGTTTTGAAATAAAAATTCGGTAAGAGACAGAATAGAAAGGCGAGTGAAATACTGTAAAGGCAACCCTCAATATCTCTTTCTCCCCTTCCCCTTCCCTTTTCCCCTGATGTTCAACTCCGCAAACCCCAACTCCTTTAACCCCTCCGCGAGAACCGACGAATCCCGCATCCCCGGAAAATCCTTCGCCGGATAAACACGAAACAGATCCGACCACGCCTCTGCAAGAATAGGCATAGACTGACCCGTGTCCTCAACCGATCCCCAATTCATTAGTCTGAATTGAAGCCGGTACGTTCCAGCCGATCGAATTGAAAGATCAGTGAAGATGAAGAATGTGGCCGGTTGATGGAGCTTCGACGCTTTGTGGAAGTTGTCGGGGTCCAGAGCCAATGAAGGGCTTTGTGTGTGGGAGGAGGGGTGTGTAGGGGCGGAAATGGGGTCTGTATCTACGTCGACGTAGAATGGGGACATGAAGGCTTTGCCTAAGAGGGGTGTTGGTAAGACCTCATCTGCGCGGGTTACGCTATCTCTTTCTTTTTCTCGTTCTGGGCCTTGCTTGTCCTGGGAATGCAGCTCATTGAATGAGTCTGATACGAGGAATAATAAGCAGCCAACTGTGAAGCGTGGGTCTTGTAGAATGTCGCGGTCATCTTGTGATTGGTGGCCGAAGTCTGAGAGGAGGATTTGGACTATTGGGGGTGGATCGACAGGGCGGCGATTCCAGTAGCTCGCGCCGCATGCTCGTGAGGCGAGGGGCTGTTGGCGGACATGGAGGTGATAGCGGGATAGTGTGGGTTTTCTTCGGGGTGGTGGAGGGGATGATGGCTCGGGCTCGTGATGGAGGAGTTGTCCGAAGCCATGGGGCATGCTATACTTTGTATTTCGGGGCCTTGTTGCCTGCGCGCTAGCTGGCGCTAGTGCTGGAGACTGAGCTTCTATAAACGCACACTGGCTTTTGTCTGAGTAAGCCTGGCCCGGTATAGCTGTTGAGCTGCTGCTCTGGCTGTATACTCTTGCGTGTCAGTAGAAGTTCCTGTGGTGGAAGAACTCGTGCAAAGGCTCTTCACATTTTCAACATGGAAGAATCGCTTGAAATCGGCAGACATGTACGGGTATGATTGGCTAGCAGATAGAGACGGCTCAATCGAAAAGAATAACGAAAAGGAAAGGACTTTACCGGGATTTCAAGTCGTGTGTCTGCACCCGAGGACTATATTCGCTGCCGTGGCTCATCGCGGGATTCAATTTTTCCTCATATGGAGCAGAGAAATACCCACACCGCTCACAATGATGCATTTGCAGTGCCAATGCACGCGGCATATGTGGATGGTTCAAATAGGTATTTTCTTGCAAGGCCATATGCCTAGCGTCGCTTCTCTCTGGAAGATGCCCTATTGACGGCAACCGGGAACCAGGTGGCCCAGTCAATATCGGGCGGTCATAGAGGATATGCGGAGGTAAAAATTGTCGAGGCTCGTGTCGCGGATACATATGATATTTCAAAGGCATCTGGCCGGGGTGGTGTGGGTGAGAGACCGGGCCGGTATAAGATTTGTCGGGTGTGGGATGCCCACATTGCGACGACGGGGTCCTCGACATATATACAGGACAGATAAGACTGGTGCAGGTGTACAGCCGTTTGCGCTTATATCAAAGCAATTCGCGCGGGATTCAGCTTGTAGGTTTTGAAGACACCGGCGGGAGTAATCGATGTCTCAAAAATACAAGTCCTTTATTTTAATTATGTCAAAGTGCAAGTGACTGCAGGGAATCGTGTAGAAAAGAAAGATATATATCTTGGATCTGCTTGGCGCCAAGTGAAGGCAACTAATGAACCGCTGCAGGGTGCAGCCCATCAACAACGTGACGGTATGGGACCCATATGTGGGGGCACTGGATAACCCGTTGGGGGTAAGGCAATGAGCGCGACACAAGTTTTAGTGTCGCGCTCTTACTTTTCGCCCTTTTCAGTGTATTCGCACGCCCTCTTTAAGGAGACAATGAGAATTGCCTTGATCACCAAATGGCAGAATAGGCCACTGATCTGAGGTTCGGCCTATAAGTAGCTGGTGGCGGCCGAGTCCAGGATCCGCCGAGTTGCGGTGCGTGGGTATAAAGGGTCGTCACCCTCGCCCTCACGATATTGATCCTCGGTCTCTTAGAAGTCGGCGGGCCCTGCCGACCTTCTCTCTGGCTTAACGGTATATTTTGCATGTTGTTTCTTGGTGAGCCGGAAACACTCCGTTCAGCCTTCAGGGCATGGTCCCTGGGCGGGTGTTTTTCGCGCGGTTTCTTCCAGCACTCTGCGACCACATGGCCGCCCTTCTTGGAGTAGTACCATTTCTTCGGGTTTCTGTGCACTGTATTGATGGACGGTCCTGGGACTCCCTGCGGTGGCGCGGGAGACTACCGTTTGCTCGGCATTAGACGACCGATTTAATAGGGAGAAAGAGTCCGAGGTACGCGATACGAACCTTCTGGTGACTCATGGTCGATAGTAGTCATGTGGAAGGGATAGAGAGCATGCGATCATATTTGTATAGGGGAGCTCGAGCAGACAAGATATTTGTTCGCGTGGCATTCGACTCGAGTGACAGAAATGAGGGTGTTCTCCTGTTGTACGATCCGAGTCAGCAAGGATTGACCTAGTTGGACGAGTTGCCGTTGCGTACCTGTTCATGGAAATCCCAAAGTGCGCTTGAGACGGGACAACCAGTTTGCGCAATGATTATATCCGCTTCACGACTAGATCATTTACAACTCTCTGCAATGCAGTCACCAGCCATGCCACGTCGCACTCAAGCTCATCGCAATCTGCACTCTCTTCAAAAAAGCCGCCCTGGGGTGCACAAGACAATTTGTTGAGACAGTAAACGCGCGTTCCGAACCCACTTGCGATAAACATTGCACTTCCATGGTGGATGAATGTGTCGCGATGCCAGAGGTTCAGGACTCCACAATAGTACGAAGGCGGTGGGGACGAGGGCGGAAGACGCGATGCGATGGAGCACGCTGTTCGGCCGCCACCTTGGTCTTATCTTCGATCTGGCGGACTAGGCCACTCGACACAGTATATTTCACCGTCGATGATGGGTGCGCCTACAATAGTGTGAAGATGTCAGTGGTGTTCGTGGTTACGGGAATAAGGCTTGGCGCGGATAATCAGACACAGCGCAGCTGTAGGCGTTAGATCTCACTCACCTTAGCATGGAAATGGGAGTCTCAAGGTTCTATGCAACGAAGTTCGCAAGTGGATGGCCGCATCCTATTGTTGACTCGCTATCTTGGTTTGCGATGTTCCACCTAGGACATGCTGCATTGTTCGAAGCGACGCGGCTAGGAATAGTGTGTAAGCTATGGCTTTGCGTGGAGCACTGACGGTAGTGCAGGGTTATCAGGGCCACTCTGGTGAGCTCCCCAAAGGTTCACTGTCAATTATTAGCCAGTAGATCAGCGTGGAATTCCATAACTCACATTTTCTGATGGTCAAGACCAGGGATGAAGACACCACAAGAAGCTGTGGCCCTTGCCCTGGTGCATTGTGTTCGAACGTCCACGGATCTGGCTGTCCCGCGTCTTTCGGGTCAGTGCAGTTTCAAGGATTTGTGGGCCCATATACCTACAGTGTGGGCAGTTGCACTTCAAATCTGTGGTCAACCAGAGCCGCGACAGTAGATCAGCTCGCTATAGCAGAGACGTCTTCGCATAGACACCTTAACCGGCTAATCCAGATTTCGTGTCTTCGATCGGCTGGCGTGAATGGGACAGTGAATCTGCTTGGAACCACGTCTCTTACAGTACAGGAACTGTCTGGTTTGCTGGACAACGATGTATACTATAAATGTCAGTACGGTATAAATTCCAGTACTCGATCAAAGGGGGGAACTTATCGAGTGCGTCAGACACAACAAGCCTGCTCGACTTTGCAGAATCAAGTGAATAAATAGTAGAGCAATTGCAGGGGTAGAGGACGTATTTATAGGCTTTTCGGCTTCTGTCACTCACCGACCTGGCTGGAAGTGTTGAAGGACACATTTCTTAATCGAGGCCTGTTGAAACCCACGTCTTCTTTTACCGCAACTATTTGCAACGACATTCTTGATGCCTTTAGATGCCCAGCGAGAGGCGAGTAAGAGTGGTGCTGAGAGAAAGGGATGCTGAGTCGGTCAAGCAACGTTGGCTGACTGTTGAATCCTTCACGTCCCTCTTAAATTGAGGCTTTGTGGGAGATATTCAATCCGCAATGACAGGCACCTATTTCTTGTCCTAGTCACCTCATATGTTGGCGACTCAACGTTGGATCACCGAAAAGCTCCTACAATTCCATCCCTAGGAATCATGGACCTTTGTTTCTGGCCTCGCTTTAGTGCTGTGTTGGTTTGTGTTGAGCTGTGGGTCTGTCCGCCTAGACTGCAGAAAGCGAGGTCACGGTAGGATGACCCGTCAACCCGTTGAAGCTTGGCCAAACGTTGTCAACGCTCAATTTTTGAGTGATGACCACCAACCTTCGAAGATAAATTGGGGGGGTTTTTTTTTTTTTTCTTTTCTATTTTTCTCTTCGTTACTATCCGAACTACCTTTTTTTTTGCGACTCTAAGTTCTACAATGCTGTTTGCCGGGTTTCTGAGGCTTCCAACGAAAGTGGAAGAGGCGTCTAGTTGAGATATCTCTCACGTCAATGGGCGTCCATATCTGGCCCTCAACATCGTCAGGCTTGATCAGTTTTCCCGGCCAACCCGTTGACATTCCTCCTCTCAAATTTACTACCAAGCGCCCGCTGAAAATAAAAGCAAATTCTATTCAGAAGCTGACTGCGTTGATTGACTGATGTGGGGATCGTAAAACTCAGTCTATAGCCGTCTGCGTCTGCATATTCTATAAGAGATACCAAAGCTTGTTGGAAACGGTACTATCCAGATCCTTGACTTTCTCCTGTGGACAAAATGGACTCCCCAAACAGCTCGCCAGACCAGGAAAAGCAAGGAGAACAGCAGCCCAATGAATTGCCAATCCTTAATGATAAGGACCATAATCTGGAACCTTCAGATCATGTCCCTCCATTGGTAAGTGAAACCCTTCGGCTTCGAATTCTTTGGCTGACCATCGTAGCCCTCCCCTTCGCAACACGAAGAAGTAACAAGACATACTTTGGCGACCGAGCCATTTCAACCCATCTTGAAGGTGCTAGCAGACCTCGAACGCGACGATCCCAAGTTTGCCTTTCCAGCTGCTCGACTTGTTGGGCTCTACCGACGCCTATGGGAGTCATGCGTTTCCAAGCACATCGATTTCCAAAAGATTGACCAGAGCAATGAGATCTTGAAGGAGGCTGGTACGTACCTGAGGAAAGAGAGGGACGGTCTTCAGCTTCACCACGAGAAGCAGCTAGCTCGACTGCGCTTCTTCGGACAGGCATTGGAATCATCTCGGGAACGACTGATTAGCCTACTCGATGACTGGAACTACCCCTACAGTCCCAATTTGGCAGGGTTGTCAGACGTTGCAAGAGAAGAGTAAGGAATTGCCTATTCCGGGCTGCCCCGTCCTATATTGGCGACATAGAAATACTACAAGCGGCGACGCAGTGCAAGGGAAATTACACCGCATGCAAAGCGGGTTATATATTCCCGAGACTTTTAACAAGAAGGGCACCAAATAGTCATTATCCATTATCGTGGTCTTTACTGAAATGAGTATACGAACAATCCCGCTTGATTCAGATCAATCTCACTCGTAATTACACGATATATTTTGTACAAAAAACCGTGGGTCCAGGGATAGCGTCGGGGGAAGCCTAGTCAACAGAGAATGTGTCGAGAGACTCGAATACGGTAGAGATTCCGTATGAGGCCAAAGGGACAGTCGGAAGCTAGTCCCTGTTGCACGGACAGCATGCCAGGTGATTGTGTCTAGTAGCTGTCTGCGTATCCGATAGAGATTCCCCATGGCCGTTTCAACCCGTGGCAGGAAGAACAGATCCTCTCCTATAGTCTCATCAGATACTCGGTCAAATCGCACAAATCGAAATTCTATCCAGTGCACCTCTTTAGGGAAAAGGAGCGCTGACATGTGGAGGAAAATGTCGCTAGCCCGAGTAGAGTCGGACAGAGGATCTGGACCTGTCCACTTGAACCCGGACAGACTGTGGAGATTGGGGTAGAAAAGGCATTCGATAAAGGAAGACCCTTGAGTTTCGTATTCTGCAGGATCGTCTTTGCCAAGGAAATCCTGCCACAGATCATTAGGGTCACTGGCGAGACAGGGAGGCGGTGTCGGTATGCCAGAGGATTCATGCCAAATAGCGTGAAGGTCGAGATCCAAATCGTAGTCTAGTAATGTTAGCGCAAGATATCATCAAGGCAACGGGTACAGACCACTGTTGTTCAATTCGTTCATTTCCGGTATAAGACTGGCCGTCGAAGACTGCTGAAGAAAAAGTATGGAAGTGTATAAAGCAGCGATTTAACGTGGGTTGGGAGGGATGGAAAGCTGGAGACTGAGCAGTTTTTATTCCTCTCTTATTACCCAGAATGAGGACAAACTAGGGGAATTTATAACCACATGCTAAGTTATCGAATGCGTTGAATGTATCAACAGCGTGCACCGTTGGCCCCCGTCACCAACCCAACGAAAGTTCACTAGCAGTATAGGCCTTATCTATCCTTAGGGACAACGCAAATAGATAGCGGAAAATCTAAGTGCCATTCTTCCTGCCCATGAACGCTCTACCACATGGAGACTTTATCAAGGCTCAGGCTTCTCGGCGGAGTAGGCTTGAAGATCGCTCGCTTCCAAGGCTGAAACAACACAATTACAAAGAGCCTGAACCGCTCGCTTGCGTTCCCACAATACTGAAGTTTGCACATTGCAGAGCTGTAGAAGAATATCGCTATCGCTTGCTAGCAAGTCATTTGACGCTTGAAGCTGCCGCTGCTCCTCCTCGAGTCGTATTTTCTCGGCCGATTTGACGACGTAGCATTGCCATAGACACAAAAGT
>PKQL01000064.1:0-74555 GCA_002916455.1 Penicillium sp. CF05 | reverse complement strand
ACCCACACCCCTCCCCAATCCAAAATCCACCGTCTCATCGCCAGCGGAGCCGGCCTAGCAGACACATTCAAAGCGCTACATCCCTCCTCCGAATTCACTCCGACCGCCGAGAACGAGTGGATTGAAAAATACCGCGCTCTCTATGCCACCCACGGCCAACTACTCATCAAAGCCTTCCCCGGCGCCAAGGATCTCCTCACCGAACTTAATTACCACAAGATCCCCATCGCCATTGTGAGTAATAAGGGTGTAGCCGCTGTGAAAACGGCATTGGAGCGGAATGGTTTGGAGGGCTATGTGCCTGAAGATTTGATCATCGGTGATAAGACACCCGGGGCGAAGCGAAAGCCGGATCCGGCTAGCTTTGTGGATGTTCTGATTCCTGTCTTGAGGGAGAAGTATGGGATGGATGAGATTGATTCGGGGAGGGTGTTAGTGGTGGGTGATACGGTTGCCGATGTTCAGTTTGCAAGGAATATCAAGAGTAGGGTCTGCTGGTGTCGGTATGGGTACGGAGATCAGAGGGCTTGTGAGGAATTGAAGCCGGATTTTGTGGTGGATTCTTTGGGGGAGGTTGTGGGGATTGTGAAGGCCTAAGCTCGTGACTGGAGAAGCATACTGCATTGGAACTACCAACAAATGTAAATAAATGTAGAGGCAGTTGGTGACTTGACTTCTTTTATTGCTGTATGAATATGGAGCATATGGAGACTCGCATATGGAGACTCTTCGAGTTATGGACAACCGAAAATCATGGGCTCAGCATATAGTTTACCTAACAGTGCGAATGGTAGTCTTATCCTCAGACCTTTTCATCGCGGTAGCAAATTGGAAAGACAGAATTGTAGATCGAGGGAAGTAAAGCTAAGAAGTGGGGAGAGTACCCGTGCTGTCAGGGTGGACATAATTGGACACCCCCCGGACCTCGAGAGCCTCTAGGGCTGTGACCTATAAAAGCAGCTCAAATAGGAAAGACCCTGGACTAACTAAATATTTGTATTTTGCCCTTCTATGCCACAAAGATAAGGTCAAGCACATGCAAACGCCTCATACGAAAGGGGAAAAAGCAACATAGCCGAAACCAAAGATGACCGGATTGTTGCGATTAAGGGAAAAGGAAAAGAGGTCGATGCGCTCACGTTAAAGAACAAACTTGGGTACTCGATACAACGAAAAGCGGCTGGCAACCAAAGAAAAACACCAGCCAGGGAGATAGGTACAAAGAGGGAACACAGAAAAATCATAGAGGGCCCGAGTCGAGCTTAGAAAACGGAGATGAAGTTTCCGATTCTATCCTTCTGGTTCTGAGCAATGCATTCCGAGATCCAGGTAACGTTTCGGATTTCCTAGGCGATATTAGCTTCTTGAAAATTAGAGAGATTGGTTCTGAGAGGCTTACCTGCTCCTTCAGCTTCATCCAGGCGTACACCACAGCCGGAGTAAATTGACGGGTGAAGACCAGCTTTGACAGGTCCATCTCCTTTTGATAGAACATATCCTCTAAACTCTTTCCGTCCGCAGGACCTCCACCCATACCACCGAGACCGCCGCTGCCTTGGCTCAGGCCCACAGCATCGAAGAATGCCTTGTAATCGGCCACAGCGCTTACAGCCAAGGCCACACCCTCGACATCCTCTGCGCGTGAAAGCATGAGACTGCCCTCTGGGTAGAGCTTGCCGAACTCCGGGTACAATTTCCTCCGCTCGAGCTTGGTCAGCTCGGTGCCGAAGGAGTTGAGTGTAATATTGATAGAGCGGCGGTCCGCCTCGAACTGCAGAACCTCCGCCATGACATCCTGCGTTGGTGTCCCGCTGAAGTCTGGGTGGGTGTTAATGAAATTGTAGAAGTCCTCCAAGTAGTTCTTGTAGAGGGTGTTTCGAACGATCTCGATGTTCAGCTCGTCCAGGTCCTGGTGGCTCAGACTACCCTTGAAGTAGGCGGCCAGCGGGGTCTCGATCAATACCGAGTTGTACAGTTCCTCAATGTTTGTCGCGACACACAGCACAGGAAGTGTCTCGAACCATCCTAGTGGGTGGCATCGCTCCAAAAGTTCGCGGGTGTCTCGTTCATGCAGAGTGCCTGTAATCAACAGGGCAATGTTGTCGATCATGTATCCGTATGTCATGTATTCAAGGAACTTGGCAGATGAGCCTGTCGCTTGTGCGAACAGGTACTTGAACTCAGCCACCAGTTTATCGGTCATCCGGCTCGCCAGATCGGAGGTGGAGGGGTTGGGGGGAAGAGAGGCAAGGAAATCGCCATATGAGGGGGCAAGCTGGAGCTTGACATCTATTGGATTGAATTGTCAGAATCAATATGTAACAGTAGAACCTACAACAGAGTCAGTGGAAATCGAAAGAGCGTACCATCAATAGTCTCGCATTGAGTGAGGTTGGAGTAGTTCTGGCCGCTCAACAGGCTGTTCCGATAGCCGCGAACAATGCCCTCGACATATCTAAGAGAGTCAACAACGGGCTATTCGGACCAAGCAAAGACATAGACCACATACCCGCCGTTAACATTAAAAAATAGGCCCTCCATGGTGAATGTGGAGAAGATGATTGGAGAGATACAGCTGTAGCTCCATCCGTCGTGAACACGCATGGCGCTTAGTCATGCACCTAGCCACAGGCCCAAGCCACTCGTGGCACCCGCTTTTCAACTTTTTTTCTTCCGTGCAAATTTAGATTCAATTTCTCCAACGACACCGGTGGCCGACACGCCCTACGCTAATTTTTTTTTCCGCCATTTCCTCAGTTCGCTTTATCGTTCGTTTTGATTAGTTTCTTCTTTTCTGTTAATTTTCGATCCTAAACGCCGTGGCCGCGCACCATGACGCTTTTCATCCTTACTGAGACCAGCGCGGGCTATGCCCTGCTGAAGGCCAAGGACAAGAAGCTCCTCAAGCGTGATGATATCGCCGAGGAGGCCTCGACTGCGGAGGGTGTCTCCAACCTGTACGTCAATTGTGTCTTCCAATCCTGCCAAATGAAAAAAATAAAAAATTGAGTGGGAATAAACCGACTCAATGAATGGGCGCAAAATTTTTGTTATCGACAACAATGTCACTAACAGAACCTCTAGTCTCAAGTTGAAGAGCTTCCAGAAGTTCGACAGCGCTGCCTCAGCTCTGGAGGAGGCTGCCTCCGTTATGGAGGGCAAAGTCACCCCCCGCCTGTCCTCGCTTCTTGACGGAATCAAGGATGAGAAGAAAGTGTCCCTCGCTGTTGCCGATACCAAGCTCGGTATGTCAATCTAGCAAAATGTCTTCCCACGGTTTATATGCTGACTGTAATTGTGAATAGGAAACTCCATCAGCAAGCTTCCCGGCCTTGACATCCAACTGATTGCTGACTCCTCTACGAACGACATCTTCCGTGCCATCCGTGAGCACCTCACTACCCTCATTCCCGGTCTTGCCCCCAGTGACATGTCCACCATGTCCCTCGGTCTGTCCCACTCTCTCGCCCGTCACAAGCTTAAGTTCTCCCCCGACAAGATCGACACTATGATCGTCCAGGCTATTGGCCTTCTCGATGATCTTGACAAGGAGCTGAACACCTACGCTATGCGTGTCAAGGAATGGTACGGATGGCACTTCCCCGAGCTGGCCAAGATCCTGAATGACAACATTGCCTACGCCAAGCTCGTCCTGAAGATGGGTATGCGCTCCAACTGGGAGTCCGCTGATCTTGCTGAGATTCTTCCCGAGGAGATCGAGGGTGCCGTCAAGGCTGCTGCCGACCGCTCCATGGGTACCGAGATCAGCCCGGAGGATCTGGAGAACATCCAGGCTCTCGCTGAGCAGGTCGTTGGTTTCTACGAGTACCGCTCCCAGCTTGCTAGCTACCTCACTTCCCGCATGAACGCCATCGCACCCAACCTGACTGCCCTTGTCGGTGACCTCGTTGGTGCCCGTCTTATTGCCCACGCTGGCTCCCTTACCAGCTTGTCCAAGAGTCCCGCCAGTACCATCCAGATTCTGGGTGCCGAGAAGGCCCTTTTCCGTGCCCTCAAGACTAAGCACGACACTCCCAAGTACGGTCTGATCTACCACGCTTCTTTGATCGGCCAGGCTACCGGTCGCAACAAGGGCAAGATGGCCCGCATCCTCGCCGCCAAGGCCTCTCTGGGTATCCGTGTCGACTCCCTCGCCGAGTGGGGTGACGATGTCACCGAGGAGGACAAGGCTGCTCTCGGTACCGAGGCCCGCTTCAACCTTGAGCGCAAGCTTGCTGGTATGGAGGGCAAGCCCATTAAGCCCCGTGGTGTGGCCATTGCCCCCAACGGTGCTCAGGCCGAGAAGTTCGACTTGAAGGAAGCCCGCAAGTACAACTCCGATGCCGATGCCCTGGCCTCCGAGGAGCCTGCCACTGCTCAGAAGTCTAAGAAGGAGAAGAAGAAGCTTGTCGAGGAGGTTGAGGATGAGGAGATGGCTGATGCCGACTCCGATGAGGCTGAGGATTCTGAGTCCGAGGATGAAGCTCCCAAGAAGAAGTCTAAGAAGAGCGACATTGAGGAATTGGCTGCTAAGGCTGGTCTCAGCGTTAAGCGATACGAGCGGAAGCTCGAGCGTGGCGAGATCACTTTCGACAAAGACGGCAATCCCACTTCAGTTAGCAAGAAGGACTTGAAGAAGTCCAAGAAGGAAGCCAAGAAGGCCAGCAAGGACGATGGCAAGAAGCGCAAGCGTTCCGAAGACGACGATGAGAAGAAGAAGAAGAAGAAGTCCAAGGGCGAGTAAGCGTATGTTTTCAAAAGTTTGTGCAATGTGACCGGATGGCTTTCCTGGGATCTGTATGATATCACACTTTTTTTTATATTTCTGTTCTTTTTTTTTGTTGCAATCTTCCTGTTGCTCGCATGTTTTGGGGCATTTTGAGGTTGATCTACCGGTCTTTCACTGGCGCAGAGGGTGCTCGTTAGGAACAAGGCAGTACAGTTTTAGCTGGAATAATCTGTTCATACTTCAGTACTGGATTATAAAGTTGTAAGCCTATAAATCTACTCAAATCTTAGTCAAGTAACTCTGTTCAGTCTCATTTCCGTTGCTTCGCCTCTTTATACAGCGCTTTGACCTAGATATGCACGTAGATAAAGACACCGCCCAGATTCTGCCGGCAGTTCAAACAATTTTCCTTTCTTCGGTCCAGTCACCTACTTGCTCCAGTCTATCTTACCATATCAACACACAAAATGAGGGTAAGATATATTATAATTGAAGCTGAAGATTGCAGCTAACTGAATAATTCAGGTTATTGACCCTCAAACTGCCGTCCTGACCAATGTCGAGGTCCTGGCCTATCTGACCTCTAATCCACCCCGCCGACCACCGCCAAGTTCGGGGAACTGGGCACCAAGCCCAGATCTCAGAGACCATAATACAGTGGTTAAAGAGGTGAGAAATTATATCCTGCCCTTGCCACTTATCGTCGGGGTGTTGTGGCCCAGCAACTACACCGCAGACCCCAGCTTGAAGCCTGAGTCGACCAGACCCCAAGCTCCAAAACCAGACACCAAGAGACCAACGATAGAAGAAAAAGTAACTGACTAACTCTCCTAGATTCACAACTATGCAGGCCGTCTCTCCCCCCATCTCCTACGATACCCCCGCTATACAGCCCGCCCTTCATCCTCCCAGTCGAAATCACAATCGCAAGCCGCAATGACCGGCACATTGCGAACCTCAAATTCAGAAAATACAGAGGCGGATGTTAATTCCCTGCCGCCACCTATCCCCTCCACAGAAACAACACCCATGGAAAATGCCCTCCGTGACCTAGTAGTCCGCCTACAGCCGTACGGGCTGACCAAAGCTGAGGTCGTTATGATCCTGAATCTCGGGGTGGGATTGACTGGTAATACAGCTGCTGAGGGAGCTGGTGAGGAAGGTGCTAATGGAGGGGAGGCAATGGAAGTTGATGGGGAAGCGGGAGGCGAAGAGGGTGAGGAGGACGATTACACGGCTGTGGTCTTGATGGATAGTGTTATTGAAGAGCGGGAGCTCAGACTGTCTGATGACGATGTTAAGGCTATTTTGGCTATCATTAAGGAAACCCTTACGGCGGATTATGAGAACGTGAAAGGGTGACAAGTTGAAAAGTTGTTTTACCATACATTCAATACCAAGACTCAAGAAAGAAACCAGTCTGTTTCTTCAATCCTCCATGTGATGCACGTTGGATGTGTTCGCACGTAAGCATGCGAAACCAGTCTCTTGCCATAAACTGGGCATACTGGCTCGACCAAGCACGTTTGGAGCGAGAACATGGGATCCTCGGTATCGAATGGGTGTAGGCGAACATCCAGAACGAAGTCCGAATTATCAGGACTGTCAAGGACGCCTCTCAGCCCAGCCCGCCCCCCGAAGCCATGAACTTGGTCGTCAAGATTTTCATCTCTATGATGATATTTCACCCGGATGCTTTGTAGATCCAGGCCCAATTCTTGACAGTTCAGAGAACGGCGAATGTAGTCACGGAACTGCTCACTGTTGGTGAACAGTCGTGGGTCCCATTGGAATTCGAATTTGAAACCCGGTACACTCGCTTCTCGGCTCTCGGCCTTCTCCAATGCCATGAACAGTGTCCTGGTAGCCCTTTCGTTATGGAAATCGACCTGGAACTGGCGTGTGCCGTACGTGTCGTAGTCCTAATGGACAGTCTTGTCTGTCGGGCGGACGTCAGCGGGTGCGACTAATTGTCCGAAATGAAATCCACGAGCAGCCAGTTCATCGTGACGCGTTTCTTTTTATCCAACAGCCATAAATAATTTCTGAATGGCGAGCCGGCAAGAACATAGCAATCTGCTCGATCCACGCGGTCTGGTGGTTCTCGCCCGGCGTGGCAAGCTCTCTACCGCTAATGGGCTCCTCGCACTACCGGTCGTCCTCCGCCTCAGCAGGAAATATCTAAGACTATCAAATAGATCGCTGGATAGACTACCAAAATAGGTTCCTAGAAAGTCTACCCAAGCAATTATAACAAGGCCGTATTAGTGGCTAATTATCCTTATATAGTACCTATGAGACGAGTGGCAAGGTAGAGGAGCAAGGTGGTAAAGACGATATCCCGATTACACCAGTTGTCGTGATGGTCCCTAAAAGCCCTTGAACACATCTTGAAACGGCCAGACATTATCCCATATCGCCCTCTCTTGTTCTTTTGCCGACTCCCGAGCCAGGAAATTCTGCTTTGCCACAGCAAGTCTTCTCACCACTTCTGTCGTAATCGTTAGGAGACACTACCCCATTCCAGCCTACATAGACCTCTATCTCCTCAAGTACTCGTGTCTTCCTTTCAACGTCCTTTTCCCACTTGGCGTACTCTGTCTTGAACTTTACCATATCTTGCTCTGAATACCCCAAAGGGCATAGCACGCTAGCATTGCCATTTTCATCCATCCCAACCAGCTGCTTCCAGGCATGGTCTTCGGTGATATCCGCAAGTAAGCTTTGTACATATGGTTCTCCATCATCGTATGTGGACCCAACTGTTCCCAGTATTTGGCCGGGCAATGTCTCTCTGTGACGGAATGTATGCAACAGCTCGGGAGCAGCTCTCTGCACCTCTATCTCATAGGTAAGCCACAAAGACTGGGAAAGGAACAAGTCCTTTGCAGCCTTTTTAGCCTCGGGGTCGAGTGTTCTGATATTGTCAGGGAGAACTGGTTGAGCAAATCCATCTAACTCCAGCCCCTCATACTCAATCAAGGAGGATGATGGCAAACCAGAAACATAGGATAGATAGGAGTGCCTTGCCAATCTATGATGCTCGAGATTTGAGATGGGTTTTCGCTGTCGACAAATATGTTATGCATATGAAGGTCGTTGTGCCAAATCACTCCAGTACATAGCTTCTCATTTCTAGGGATAAGATGAGGACAGATTTTGAGGGAATCTTGCAGAACCGATAGTTTCGCTTCCGTAGTTGGATGGTAACCGCCGGGTCCGCCGAATATACCTTGCTGAGTGTCTCGGGGGAAGGTTGAGAATTTCTCTAGACATGCTGTTTCTCGCTTGACCAGTGCCTTCAGCACATTTTCTGCCGAGGTCCCTAGTAAGAATTAAGGGGTTAATAAATTGCGTAACTATGCCAAGGTAAGCAAGGCACATATAAGGACCTCGAGGAACCTCGACCTCCGCTCTCCTATTGTCGAACCATGCCCGTCCAGTTATGGGCCCAATAGCGAACGCATCGTCAAGGACGAAGCTCTCAGATTGGCTAACATCTTGTCTTCTATAGAGTGCACCATGGTATGGGGATAGGGATCGAGCGAGTGTGCAGGTGACAGCGGCAATCTGTTTCACGATGGAAAGCTTATCGGGACTCTTGAGATCTTCCCATATTCAGCCGAGTTCAACACCAGGGGCTTTTTCCATCACAATGTATTCCACCCCGAGCTTGCTTTCGCTAGCCCTCGAGTAATATCCAAGAACTTTCGGAACTGGAATATGAAGCTTTTCTCGGACCTTGATAGCCAGTATGCCAATTTCTTTCTTTCACAGGAAAGAAGGCATCCAACCAGGGTAGATGGACCTCTCACAAATTGCATGGTTGCAACTTCAGATGCCGTGGTGTAGTGGACGGGCCCCGAGTTGGGATTCGGAAGATTTACTACCAGCTGTTTCCCATCTTGCATTGTGACAAGAAACACTTTATTGGAATTTCCTTCTGGCAGTTTTGTTACATCCACACAGATTTTCCCGTCTCCTGTAGCTTCTTCAGCAACATGGATAAGGGCGTCCATATTGAATTGGAGGTATCTGCGTAGCAGTTGTGCCGGCTCATTCCACAGCCATTTCTGGGTGGAATACCTGTAGAATTCCTCTAGATCACCGTCTACCATTTGGTCAGCCTGTCTTTGCGGCGAAGAGAACAACGTACCAGGAATAATGGTACCTCGACTCTCCCTTGACTAGACGTGGTCAGTGAACGGATAATGGCGTGGGGGATCGATGCTTTCAATAGCCTAGAAAGAAATCCATAGCTTCTAAGTTCAAATGGCATTTTGGGAGGACTTGTGCATTGAGAATAACGAACGAGGTCAGAGATGGCACTTGGAATTTCAATCACGTGGCTTGAAGTATATCCCTTGAAGAAATAAAAAGATGAGTTTTTTGTATGCTCAAATTGAAGCTGCTAGGCAAGAAGCTCTGCGATTTGGTTAGGAACTTCCTCATCCATGCCGCCTTTCCCAGATCAATTGGGCTGACGCCTTCATCTTCGAGGCCTCTACATATGTCCGGATTTACGCGAGAAGTCGTGCTGACATAGGTTTCGTTGGAATGGTTATAATGTTTTCAGAGGTTGAGTCGTCGGGTAGTCCGCCAGCTTGACATGGAACGGAGACCTATTTGCCTGCTATTGATAGTGTCTGGTCCATAAAGACCCTCATACAAACCGACAGAAACCGCACCTATGTAGAAAGGTCAGCCACACACATGCTTTGTAGCGGCATTGCTAAAAGGTGGAATGGGTAGAGAAAGGAAGACTTAGTTCCAACTTTTTTTCATTCTGTTGCTTTCTATATACGCCTCGCCGAAGGGCTTCCAAGATTCGATCTATTGTGATATCATACAGCAGACTGCTGCATTGCAGTTGCAGTCATACAAAGCCAGTCCCGATAATGTACAGCTATTCCTGATAGTCGAAAAAGTCCTCAGCTTCGACATAAGAATAGATCTGAGTTCTTCTGTGAATCCGACCATTCCATTATAGTAGTGGCTTGTCCAATCAAGCCCGTCACGCAAAACAAAGCCATCCAACCTCCAAAACTCGGACAGGGTCCAGAAATTGGCAAGCTTGGAACTTGGCATGGAGATATAGCGCAGAGCAGGAGGACCGGTGGGACCGTGAGCTGGACAGGAGGTCTCAATAACCCGGCAGCCATCGCTCCATTGAGAATGATGTAGTAACAGGGGAGGATAATAATGCAAAGTCCAGCTTTAGTCAGATTTCTCTTCCTTGCCAGCAATGAGACTTCCATACTGGTTGTAAACCGGTTCATCTGGGTCACCGTTTTCCTTAGCCCATGGTCCGAGGTCATCGTCAAAGAGATCTCTTTCTTGGCCATTGCAGACCTCAGAGAGAGTGACCCAGTTCTTGTCATCGGTCCAGATCCCACCTCGGCCTCCGCGCACCTGCAACCAATCCTGTCCGCCGAGCAGCGAGGACTGTGCCGCATCGAACCCGTGCGAGTCGCGGACATATTTGCGCAGTAGGGCGCGTCCCCATGGGAAAAACCACATGTTCTCCCACCACGTGTTGCGGAGCTTGGGGTCGCCGTTCAGATGGGCGAGTACTGGCACCGTGGCAGAGTGGACATTCGTCATTAGCGAGATGTTGTGCCAGGTGCGCTCGCGCGGGTTCGGGAGTTTGTCCAGCGTGGCATTCCACACTGGTCGCTGGGTCGATTCTTTTGCGAAGCGGGACTGGATAAATGGGTTGGGGAGTGTTGCGATATCCTGTGGTAGGAGGAGACGGTGTTCGCGCGGGACGGCGTGTTCCATCTGCAATGCGGACATCTTCGTGATATTGCCGAACTTGACCCACTCGACGTCCTTGCGGGACATGATCTGGTTGAAGAAGAGTTGTGACTCGAAGTCAACGCCAATGCCGAACTCGTAGCGGTGACCTGTCTCCAGCCGGAGGTTGATTCCGGTGATGTTTGCTGCATCCGAGATGCCCACCATCCGGTAGAGCAACTCTTTGAAGTCGTTGGCTGTTCGCCGCCGCTCCAGTTCTCTGATCACCTCTTGTCGTCCGTACATCTGTGTCATAGCCTTGTAATCTCCAGTCTTGTTCGAGCGCAACTCAACTAAGCGCAGAACCTCATCGTAGATCAGACGCAGATCCGCAGCTTGGCCAATTACCGCTCCGGGGTTCAACCACCGGGGTCGGTTTAGAGATCCATCCGGGTAGACATCAGTCTTCCAGCCATACACGTCAGGAGGAAGAGAGGATTCGGGGACAGATACACAACCGGGGTCGTCCAGCAACGCCGGGTAGCAAATCTTGCTTGCGCCAAAAAGAACGCGCTGGGTGTATTTCTGCACCATTTCAGGCGCAGCCCCAGGCTTTTGGCCCTCCACTTCTGCGAAACCATACTTGTCCCGCAGCTTTCGGTTGTTCTCCCTTATGATAGCCTGGAACCGCTCCACTAGGACCTTCGGTGGCAATTGGAAGAAGGTGTCTGCGCCATCCACCAGCAGCACGAAGTCACGGTCATGCACGGTCTTACTGTCTCGGAGGTAGTTCCGCACCCGCGTGATCCGGTCCACCATGCGCTCGGCCTCGGTCGCTCCGGGAGAGTCATGCCCGTAACCGATTAATGTCGGCGGTGGATATCCAAGGATCATAGCTGACGTGAGCGTTCGGCAGACTCCGCGCGAGCCCCGCGACCCTGGGACTAGGACATGCAGGCGCGGGTTGGGCTTGTCCAGATCATGGGGGAGGGTATCATTGACATTAATGTCAGTGCGAGGAGGGAGGAGGACCCGCGCATCTTCCGGGCGCTGGGGGAAAGGATGGCGAGAGGGAAACTTGGTCCAAAAGTCCGGTTCGACTCGCTAGGCAGGTTGTCAGCTTCTTTATCTTAAGCCTGGCGATCACAGCATGTCTGTGGAGCAGGAAGCGATCCTTACCGTTGAAGAAGACTGTAGCATAAGAAAGAAGAAGAACAATGCAATCACTGACAAGCCAATTGTCTTAATCCGGTTTGACCGTGAGCGACGGTGAAAGACTGGCCACAGCATCGAAGTCGACTTGGCATCTTGAAAGTGTAGTGGCGCGCCCTCCGACGCCATCATGCAAAAATGGAGTCTAGTCAGATACTGAGGAAATTATATGGAACATTGTAAGTTGTCAGGAACCAAAGAAGAACCGAAAAGGAGCCAAAGGGGAAATACGCAATCACCTCAAGAGGTGGAGAGAGAGAGAGAGATCGGCGAAACGTTTCCGGTGGCACCTCCGTCACCTCGTGGGCCCCTTCCAAAGGGGCGCGTAGGGCGTTACATCGGAGCTTCACATACTTTCGGTTTATTTAACATCCAGATTACCATAGATGAATATTAAGAGTCTGTAAAAAAAATATGTGGTTTTGCATCTGGACATGTCTCCTGAATCATTATAAACTCATTCCCCTTATTAAATAATGTTCGATGAATTATATGAGAAATATATCTCTTACACCTACTGCATCGATTATGTGTATTCCTAAGGGGGGTTCCTTGAAAAATATCGTATTTTATTCCCTCAGTGCTTCCAGGTTAATTCCCACAGCTATACAAGACATCACAATTACGTAGGCAGACTACAAGACAGTGCAAACAGCCCAAGTTCTCCATGGCCCAATGTAGGGGGCTAAGGAGATTACTACATGTAGTAGTTGCGAGATTGGTTGTAAATTACGCAATACTATACAGCCACCTGGGCAGGTCCAAGTCTCCATGTAGAGAACCAGCTCAACACACATCCCAGACCCATGTACATCCCAATGTCTCACTCCAAGTAGATTTCCTCCCTCAAACGCTGTAAATTCCGGAACAGCCCACCAGCCGGTGCCCCACTGTCACTATCCCGCCGAGCCTCAGACCTGGACTTGGACTGTCCTCGCTGGTTCTGATCTGCCTGCTGTTGGTCCAAGGTGCGTCGTCGATCCTCCACGATATTCACCAGGCTATCCACGAACCGATTACGGGCTTTTTCCTCAGCCGATCCATTCCACACGGTCGCTAGCGTCCGCAGTGCTTCAACACGGCGGTTGGCAGCATTTAGTCCGGCATATCCTCCGCCCTCGCTGTCGAGCAGCTCGGTCACTTCTATGCGTAGCTTCTTCATCATTTCTTGGCCCTTTTCTTCGCGGTCTTGGCCTTCGGGCCCGAGGTCTGGTCCTGAGACCGAAATGAATGATGATGAGAATGTGAGCTCGGATGGGGGTAGCGGCCAGCTCATTGCGTCGCCAAATGTCTGCACAACATCTTCTAGGCGCGACCGCACTTGGTTCAATGTGCGGAGATTCGTTATGTATTCTGGGTCTGCTGGGGCGGCGGGTGTGTTCTTGTTGTTTGGGCTTGCTGCGGATTCGTCTTCGTTCGTTGGCGCATCCTCTTCTGCTTGTTCGGTCTTGCGCCCGTCTTCTGGTGAGGGCTCCGGGACGAACTTTGTTATATCGTCGCGTAGAACTTCCGTTAGAGTTTCGGATAGTCCGATTGTCTCGCCTCGTAGGACTTCGACTTCGTAGGCTAGTCGTCCACCGCTTCGGAGGATTTCGTTGGTGAGCTGGGATAATGTGCTTGAGAGACGGATGTTTTGGGCGCTAATTTGGGAGAGGAGGGATTGGACCTGCGCAGAAAGCTCTGTCAGGGGCACAGAGCCGGGCGACCGAGATGCATTAGGTTGTGATGATGCCACAGTCAGTGGTGATAGAGAGTCATTGAGGAAGTCGGCTGGGTCGAAGTTCGGATCGGCAAAGTTAGGGGGTGCAGCGGGGTTTGACGGTTTGACGCCAGCTCGAGTTAACGAGCTATATGTTTGTGCCATTTCTGTAAAGCTCTGATTGAGGAGCTTTGGCAATTGTCTCGAGGTCAATTCACGCGTGAAGAGAGCTGGCCTCCGCGGGGAGTATCGATATCTCCACACCCACCGCCTTTTATTTTCCTTATTAGGTATAGTGCTATACTACTGTAGGCATAATCCCTTGCCGCTTTTGATCTACAGATCATTGGTTCTTCCCACATCTACACATACAAAATAGAGTCACTGCCATCAGAATTGATCTGTCGAGTGGTGGAATACATTACTCAGATAATTCTGCGGGAAGACGATGCTCCTGTTTCCTGGGCCCTATGCCCGTCGCTGGCAGGCCATCATTGAAAAACTCACGCAATCAAGTATATCGACATCAACCGCTAAGCAATTGGAAGAGTTTCAGCGGATAGTATCTACCACACACAGAAGAGCTTTTGTCCGAGCAATCTCGTTGAGCGTGGAGCTAGAGGCGTATGATGAGAAAGCGCGCGCCCGATTCRAGACAGACGAGGAACGCCAACGAAACAACAAAATCTTCACCACGACTATCAGCACTCTTTTCAGGAGTATATCGCACTGGCCAGACGACGCTGGCATCTCCCTTCACATCGAGGCAATGTTCACCTAGCGTCTACCTCGCTCTCAAGAGCAAGGCAGCGATGGAGCGACGAAAACGAGCGTACTGTGAATCTATCGGTGGGGACAAAACGTTTAGGGCTCTCTTTCGGCTTCTTCCGTAACCAGATGGTGACGGGTTGTTAAAAAGCGTTTTGTCTCTGAAGGCTATAGAAACGTTAGGAGCTTCCCATATTAGGACATAACCAAGCTCGTATCAAGCAATTTCTTATTGCATTAATCCTTCGGCTATGACATGCGCACTGCCCAACCCCACACGAATTGTATAAGAAGACTACGAGTAAACACAAAGTTGTTGCCGAGGTGAGGAAGCACGCTGACGTCATTCTGTTAAGGAAGGTCGCTCTATATAAGTACTTGAATACGGACGTGGCAAACAGAACTCTGTGCTAGGATTGGCTGAAACATGACTTCATCGATGATTATCTCGTGTAATATAGACGATCATCATACAACCCAACGCATCTATCTACGAGCGCAATACGGTCAATCAAACTGGATACGGAGACAGTCATAATTTCATCGGCACAGATACAGTTAAGCCAACAAAATGGTCCTCGGTCTTCTTCATCGCGCCGTGGACTACGTGTTGTCCTGTCTCAAATTGGTATACTAGGACCCTCGCCACCATTTTGGAAAGTCACGATCACCGGCTGATAGGATGAACAGGTTCAGAATCGGGAGGTTGGCTGGATAACAGTTGATCGCAAAGTATTGACCACTACCTCGACGGGTAAAGAGTTAGCTAACAGTTTCACTCAGACAGGTCGACGTATTCGCGAACAACAACCGCTTTTGAAAAAGCTTAAACTCCTGTTGCTATTCAACCCTCTGACCGAATGGCTGGACACCACTCATGCAATGCGTCTCTATATGCACAGAAAAAACGTAAAAGCAGGTGAGAATGTGCGAAAACTACAAGGGAAAAAAAAAAAGCGCTGACGATTCCTAAAAGGCAGAGACGAGGGCACGCCAGCTTCAAAGCAGCAGATCAACTCTTTTGTCGACTTCTACAAGATCAAAATGGATGATTTTGAACCATCGGACACCAGTGCATACCCTACATTCGAAGATTTCTTCGTCCGGGCTCATAAATCCGGCTCGAGGCCCATATTCGCCGAAGATGACCCCTCCCGCGCAGTTGTCGTGGCCGACTCGCGGGTTGTGGTTTACGAGACGGTGGAGCAAAGCAAGAAGCTTTGGATCAAAGGATTGGACTTTTCCATTACTAACCTGGTAATGGATACTCGTCTCGGCGCGCAATTTGAGAATGGAGCAGTTGCCAGTTTCCGATTGTCGCCGCAAGATTACCACCGATATCACAGTCCGGTTTCCGGGAAAATTAAGCTGTTTAGAAGTATGCCTGGGGATTATTATCAAGTTGATCCCCTGGCGATCCGAAGTGATATTGATATCCTTGGTCGGAACGCTCGCGATTACATCGTCATCGAGAGTGAACACCTGGGGGATGTTCTTTTTGTGGCCATTGGCGCCACAGATGTGGGATCTGTAAGGTATGAGACACAGTATTACTGGCTCCCTGAATCTCACTAATGTGTGTTTAGGGTCCATGACCGATGGCAGACTGCTGGAAACGAGATCCAAAAAGGCGAAGAATTAGGCGTTTTCCAATTCGGCGGTTCATCCATTATTGTAGCCTTTCAAAGTGGTCGTATATCGTTTGACGAAGACTTGTTGAGCCTTAGCAAGGAGGCCATTGCTGTTGATGTTGAGGTAGGCATGAGCCTTGGCCGTGCTCTACCGGCACACTGAATACCCAAGACTGTTCGTGAGCTATTTCAGAATATGATACCCTCTAGGCCCTAACAAGAAACTTAGCTTTTATGTTTTTTTATTATGGATAGCATAATTTCACCAGGTTAACAACGCCTCAGCAACGTCATGATGAGAACAACTACCCAGCACTCGACCCGTGGATACTTCTAAGTAAGAAACCGGTAAATTGGAATGGACAGACTACAGCTTCAACCTGTTTTGTGGACACTCAGATGACACCTATACACACCTATATAATGTGGCAATTGACAATGCCTGCCAACTATCCTAAATTTCGATAGCCCCTACCTAATCACCTACCAGTTGCTCATTATCATCTCCGGCCATGTCGATAGAAATTGATTTCGATCCGAATATTCGCCTACAATCAGCTTTTTACAATGTTCCGGGCTATGAATCTGAGATTCATTCTTTAACGTCTCCCATTCCCCCCTTCCCTCGATCCGATACCTTATCCACAACATGCGACGCGTTCGAACGGGAACAGCTACTCCAATCGGAAGCGTATTACGAGCGACCCCCTGTGGTACTCGTTCATGGTATGGTAGTTGCCAGCAGCTACCTGCATAATCTCGGGAGACATCTTGCGCCATGGTTTCGCGTTTTCATCCCCGACTTACCCGGGTTCGGGCGTTCCTCCAAAGCAATACGGAAGTGTGATACAGTCTCTATAAGTCAACTAGCGCAGGGACTACATGATTGGATGGATACGGCAGGAATAAAAAAGGCGCATCTTGTCTCCAATTCCTTGGGCTGTCAGATTCTTGCAGAGTTCACTCGTCGCTGGCCAGACAGGGTTGATCGGATTATTCTGCAGGGTCCCACGGCGGATAAAAGCCAGCAATCAATACTCAAGACTGTACTTGCGTCCGCTGCGAACAATAGCAATGAACCGTTTACGATGACCCTCATCTCATTGCAGGATTATTGGCGCGCTGGGTTGCGGAGGGCTTTCGATTTATTCCGTGCCACGGCGGAATACCGCATCTTGGATGTGCTACAGGAAGTACATAATCCGACGTTACTGTTGAGTTGTGAATTGGATCCTATCACTCCTTGCGGATGGGTTGAGGAATTGTCGGGGAAAATGCCCAATGCGGTGCATTATGTCCTTAAAAAGGCTGCCCATACCGCAAATTACTCGGCGACGGAAATAATGTCTCGAAGCGTCTTGCGCTATCTGCTCATCCAAGACGATGATGGGATGAGGCGGGCGGGGAGAGATATTCTCGAGCGTGTGACGAAAATAAACGAGTCAAGGGAAGCAGCGGCAAAGCAGAGATACAATCTAGTTGGATGGCAATTAGCGCTCGGATTCCTTGTTATCTTTGTTACATGGAAGTGCTCCGTCAGCAGATGGAAGTTCATCTCGGGGTTCCTGCCGATGGAGACAATGATCCTCTATCAATACTCAAAGATAGCTCCGTTACTATCCGTGGATCGCTCAGGAGATTTGGACCGTGTATATGTCAAGCTGCAGGGGATCGCTGACTTTGACTCGGCATCTTCTATGCTTCGCGCAATTGGGCGTCACTTACATTTCCGAGACTTCCCCCAACTTGGTGTCCCGACATCTTTGGCTCCAGTCATGCCGCTCACCAACTGGCTACCATCATATCTCCGCGACACGATATTCTCTGAGCTCGGCGCCAACGAAGCTGCAGATGACATTGCCTCGACATTTGAGGCAGAAAGCATCACCGAATCAGTTGCTGCACACTTCCCAGCGCATCGAAAATATGCTGCCGTGGCCATCGGAAGCACTAACGGTGCATTGACGCATCTCTACGCAATGATGGGCATTCCGTGGCTGCCTCAAACACTTCTCATGCCTGTTAAACGACCAAAGAGCGCGGCGTTCAAACAGGGACAGCTCGATATGACGGCGGAAATGGAATGGGGAAGGAGCGCAGGGCGAGAATTGCTACAGAGGAACCCAGGAATTGAACTATACCACATGGCGGATCCGAACCAGGACCAGTTGATGATTCGCCATATGGCGTACTTCAGGTTGAAATTTATAAAAATGACTGAAGCGTACAGGAATTTCCTTTTGGACGCATTGGAAGCGAACGGGACAATTATACTCGTTCGGTGCGGATCGAAATGGCCGTCCACAAAGGTCGATGATCGCCATTACTTCCAGAGTGGAGCGGTTGGAGGTATAACTTCAGAAGAATTTCTCCAAGGGTCGACTGATGTGAAGGAATTTGTGGAATCCGAAAAGTCCCCATTGACGAAAATGGCTGGCACAGTAATGGGGAAGGAACATAAGACGGACTGGAACGCCCCAGCATCTAACTGCGAAGCCCCCGAAGCAGAATGGGGCTATGCAGAGGGCTTGACCGATGACATCGTCGAGTTTGCAAAGGGGCATGGCTTCAAGATCAAATATCTGGACCTTGATCATCCTGAGGATACCGGTCCCCTCGTTGCTGATGCGGATCGCCAATGGAAGGAGCAACTCCGCCGCCCAATTGATTCAATTCTCGTTGAGAGTTTCATTCTAATGGAGCCGTGGTTGGCTATTAGGTACAATCTGACGCCGTTTTGGACGATGTTTCCCGTTAAACAATCATTCGAGCGGCTTCAAGAGTATCTGAAAATGTGTCAGGGGAAAGGTTTCAAAGACGGTTTCTCGTTTTTGTTTTGCTCTGGGGCTTATTCCATCGGACTTACGAACCTGGATGAATGGAAGGGGCTGTTAGAGAGCCACTTTGCGTCACAGGATATGGACAAAGTGAGGGATAAGAAACTCCTGTTGGGAACAGACGAGAATGCGTTCCCGAAAGATTTTGGCTTTCCTGCGCGGTACCAAATGGAATTGGCAAGGGCGGTTAGCGAAGAAGGACAATATGTGATGCCGCCCAGTTTGACGCTTGGTGGATTTGAACATTACATGCAGAATAGTCATCGCTATGGTGTATATTATACGCCTTAGTCGAAAGCAAACGGCTATTTGGCTACTCCTAGCAGTTGGTGATAATGTCTTCATTGCACATTATTGATGCGATCTTTATCCCAGAGAAAACCATATCTGTATTGGCGCAAGGGTAAAAGCTGGAAAACGTGATTATAATGTATTATCTCTCCATCTGAGCTGGATAACACTGTAGTACCTGGTATTAACATATATATAGAGAAGACCCAGGTGAGTGAGAGGAGTGAGAGGAGTGAGAGAGCACCTAATATCAGATGCCGAAAATGCACTTTGCAACGTATAGTAGTCATCATCGGCCTAGATGTAGTTCTAGTAGTTAGATTATTAAATATTAGATGAGATAGGAGGGGTATATGGCTTACCTTTGGCTGGATTTCAGCTTCGGCCGTATGATGTGCCTCTTGTTCGGCTTGCTGGAGTGCTTCCCTTTCGTCTGCTGTCGCAGTGGAGCTAGACGGCAATTTATCGATTGCAATTGCGTGGGCTCTTTTAGGGGAGATTTGCTAGATCAGATGGGTTTGCCAAGCCAGGAGCCCTTGCGGGTCGTCCGCATTATACCCATCGTAGAACGCCATCTGCTCTTCTCTGGTATCGAACTCTTGTGGCGAAACTCCGTAGCCATCCTCAGCCCGGCCTGAGCTCGTAAACTGGATTTGCTCCTCTAGGTCAGTTGAACTTTCTGCAATTTGCGGAGGTTTGTGCTAGAGGGCCCTCCCCCCCTAGAATGGAAGGTCGATGATGATTAATTTGATCAAAACGAGGGTGGGAGTACTTCGGGAGCACGTGTTTGGAATTCAGCGACGAGGGTGGACATTGCGGTTCTGATATCCTGCTAGTCGTCTGGTAGGTCCGTTGGTGAGCACCTTTTCCCTCGATGGGACCACGCCGCGCGATCGAAGTTCAGGAACATATCCTGGGTCGCTGAAATGTGTCGTGGATGCTCATCTTAGGGTCGAAAGCCCATCATCAACTACCGACGCTCGAGTGGAGGCAGGAAACATGGCCTCAGGGCCTGCTAGGGTTGTGGGCGTTGTGGGGCTGGCAAACCGCATGTTGTCGAATGCTTCGTTGTGTATGATCTGGGTGTCATCAAGCCATCGTTGTAAAACACACCCGGGCAGTCAGTTTCTGGGGTGTAAGTCATTTTGGCAGGGAAGGCGCGCTCGTCGAGATAGCTGTATCGGCAGGTGCTGCAGTGGTGATCAGAAACCACGATGGCGTTCGTCATGATGACCCTAGGTAATAGAGACCAGCCCGGTCATCAGGCTTGAGCCCTACCTACATACGTAGGTAGAACTCCTCCATCGTATGGTATACGCGAAACTTTACTCTCAGTTCAGTTCATGAAGCCCTGACAGCTATTCGCTGAGCCCGCTCTACTATATAGCTACCTAGGTAGTAGTCACATGCGCATGGCTGAAAGTTCCAAGCTAATAATTTGGGATGCTTCGTATTCTTGAACTGAGTTTGTTATTCCTCAATGTTTGTCAGACCATCGAAAGCTGCCATACAGCTATGTCCACCTGATTTTCGTGGCGTCCAGTGGGACCTCCAAATTACCTACATATTACCGCCCTGTATACCGCCTCCCTTTTAAACATACTGCCAGAAGAATATATAGTCAGCCGCTTATATTGTATAGTCTTCTTAATTGGTTTCTCAGTTAGTCTTTGTAAATGTCTTTCTACTGGTCTTTTTATTGGTCTTTCTAGTGGTCCCCTTGAGTACATACCTAGGTACCTTTGACTGCTGTTAGTGCTGAATCACGTACCTACCTAGGTAGGTAGACGCTAGCTATATTAGGAGGTTTAGACTCAGAACCGGCAGAATTTGGCGGTATACTATCAAGGTACGGAAAGTTTAGCCCAATATTTCGAAGGCCCCACTATAACCCTAATTTGCGATGGCATTTCTGATGAGTCTCAGCTGTAGCCAAGACATGGCATCTTAGCAAACGTGCCGTGAATACGCTAGTCTGTTATTGGATACTGTGATGCCGATCTTAGGTATTTTCCGTAGGGAATTTTCCATTATTTTGACTGGTACGGAGTAGGTTATTGAGGATTGTGATTGCATTGCATTCAGATTCACAAATACACCAAAATAGTGAACAAATACAATTTTTTACCAGGTTTGGGGCAGCGCAAGAGCTCTGAATGGAAAGAGTTATAGAATCAGCACTAGGGGGGAGCTAAGATCAATTCGGAGATTACGGAGTACACTACAGACACATACACAACGGTCAAGCCCCTGTTGATTTGGGGGCCAAATGTCGATTTCACTTTTTTGACCACAACATACTCAATTCTTCACCCCCTGTACAGCTACCTAGCATATACAGCTTCAAGATGACGTCTACTATACCGACATTGGTCGCAAGGGCGGCCGAATCAACAGAGACGATCACGACGATGCCCATGTCAACTATCTTCACTGCCCCCGCCTCGTGCTCGAACTCGTGGACATTCGAACCAGAGGGTGCAAACGATATCCGAAATGGTATCCTAATTCAAAATGCCGTCGCGAGCGACAATGCCGATCCTGCATGTTTCCCCTCCGGATATAGTCAGTATGAAAGAGTTCGACCAACTATCGCGTATAGCCCAGGCTATTGTCCAGGTGGATACACCTCGGCCGATTTAGTGATTCACAATCCGGTGACCACCGCCATGTGCTGTCCCTCGTAAGTGCGCAAACGAAAAACCTATTCTGGTTTGCGGCTCGAGTACTGACTTTCAGGCTCTAGCGACTTCTCCTACTACGAAGAAGATAGGGGCAAATCGACATTCGCCGGATGTATAAGCAGTCTCCCTAGTTCATCATCGACCATTGTCACCGTCCGCCAGGTCGAATCCGAGAGCACACAGGTCATCGGGCCCGTCACGATGTGGGCACAACCCATCCAAATCCAGCTACAAGCTTCAGACGAAAGCCTCTTTGTCTCTGCCACTACGACCACATCGTCCGATACCTCATCAGAAAGCAGCGCAACACCAACACAAACGGGTCCAGCAGACCCAACTACCTCAGGCACAGACACAGACACAGACACAGGCACAGACACGGGGAGAGAGTCAAGCGGTCTGTCTACAGGAGCAAGCATCGGCATTGGTGTCGGTGTCGGCGTAGCAGGACTCATTATAATCGCCGCGCTGGCATTTTGGCTATTCCGTCGACGACAGAACAAAGCAAAGAAGGATTTACCGGACACATTGTCATCCGGAGGGAGTCGCCCCGAAGCCAGCGAGCTCGGGGGGAGCACTCAATTCAGTCCAAACCCGTCATACCAACGTCCAGAACATGCAACACCAAGCGAGATTGGGGGCTCACAGGAGGGGACTTCTAGCAATGCGGCGAACACGCAGACGACTGATCCTTCTGAACTTGAGGGAAATCCCGGTCACAGGCCCGTACATGAACTTGGTGCTTAGCCTTTCCCTTTGTTCTCTTGTGTTGTAAAGCAGAATTATACCCCTTCCATCGTTGGCCAAATACCTGGCTGACATGAGTCTATGCGACTGAGGCTTAAAGTGCTTTGTGTAAATAGGCGCATGATATATCCACTGGTCGTCATGCGGTACGTAGTAAGAAGGTATACCTAATGTGAAAAACTTACCATTTTTCTTCTTCCAGTCCCCATGTCTACCTAGGTAATAAAAAATGATGGCTGCATAAGTTACAAAACAAATTAGGGCTACGCCACGAAAGTCAGATGAAGTTAGGGTATGGAGTATATATCCGGATAGCAGCAGCTTTCAATACTTTCGAAGAAAAATAACAACGAATAACAACCTCAGTTCGAGAATACTTGGCTTCGCAAGTGGGTTTCCTTAATCAAAAAAAACTTTACCCCGTGCTACCCAACCCTTTTGCCAATCGTTTTAAGTGACTGAAGCGTGAATTTTCTCCGCTTCCGCCGTCAGATGTCTTTGCTGATATGCTCAGGTATATTAGGCACGACAGATAGGAAGGAACAACATAGTGCGAGGATTGCATTGTATTATACTCAATAAGTAGGACTAAAGCAGTCATAGAGACATTAAGACGTTGCGATAATAGCAGCAAGCAGCAAACGAAGGTGGGTATCGTCATAGATCCAATCACGTCCAACCATCATACAGAAACAGCAAATCCCGGGAGAGCAGACGAATGGGTTGTTGAGGAACAACCTTGGAACTCCACTAGATCCACTTCCCGGGATGGGCAAGGTAAATCACAAGGGGGGAAGGGTCATATCTTCATGCACGAAATCGACCAATTAAGTAAGGGGAAGAAGACGATACAGGCAAAGCATCAAGACATCTAGATGTCTTCAACAACGCGGGCGTTCACGGCATGCTGAAGCCCAGTGTTGTCCGTAGCGCCGTACTTGCTAGGGCCTTCGCCAAAGTTGTCAGCAGCATTAAGCTGCGACTGCGCGGTCTGACCGGGGGCAGGCAGGAAGATAACCTTGCTATTGGCAGTCTTGGCCATGGCCTGCATCGCTTCGAGGTAGCGGATCTGCATAGCCGGAGCGGAAGACAAGATATCGGCGGCCTGGCGCATTAATTTGGCGGATTCGACCTCGGCGCGCGCGGCAATGACTTTGCTTTCTCCGATACGCTTCGACTGCGCCGCCATCGAGAGCGAGTCCTGCAGGTCGTTGCTGAAGATTATGTCCTTGATCAGCATGGACTCGACCTTCACTCCCCACCCGGATGCTACCTCCTCGATGATCTCCGAGGTCGACTGGGCGATCTCTTCGCGGCGCTCGATCACGTCTTGCAACACTCGTGCACCAATAACGTGGCGCAGGGTTGTCTGGGTGCGCTCGATCAGGGCTTGTCTCACGTTCGAGATACCGAAGGCCGTCTTGTGGGGAGAGACCACTTGGTAGTAGATGACGGAGGTCAGGTTCAGGGTGACGTTGTCTTTAGTCATACAGACCTGACGAGGCACCTCGACGATTTGGATCTTTACATCGACCGTGGTGATGTGTTCGCTCAGCGGGTTGATCTTAACCAGACCAGGATCGACCGATCGCTCGAAGCTAGAATGAACATTGTCAGTGAGTGATATTCGATGAACAGAACGGCCGAGAGGAGATCACTAACCGTCCAAATCGTGAGATCAAACCGACCTCACCCTGGTCGACAGGCTTGAAGGGGTTGGGGCAGCAGAAGCAGCAAGGGATAGCTCCAAGGAAACCGATACATTCACCCAGGCTGTGGACTAAATGATGGTTAATATGAGAGTCGCAGCTCGTATGGGGATCGGCGCAACTCACTCAAACCGGCATACCAGCCGGTAGCGTCCGAATCCGCAGGTCTGTCTATCTGATGCGCATATTTCGGTTGGAGATCGCTCATGCGAAATGGCTGGACATCGATCAAAGCGCGATCTGGTGCACGACCGGTGGCGGGAGCCTTGCTGGTGCTTGCGCCGTTTTCAGACATGGTCGAAGTAGGTAGCCTTGAGTATGGTATTTGGATGAGGATGGTATTTGGATGCTTAAAGGGGATTTGGATGAAGGGATGAAACGGGGGGAAGTCACTGGTTTTAAATGTGACAGAAAAGGTAACCACCTGCACTTCTCCGCAGTGGAACCACCTGTTTGATGTCAACAGGACGTGATATCATTGGATGGTTCTAAGCCTCCCTGTCTTCCCAAGGCTGAGTCGCCGGTCGGGCGCTGGTCCATGCAGATCGAGGGGCCGAATAGCCGCTGGGGATCGTCATGGCTGTTTGCGGTAACTCTCCGGAAGGGTTGATATCAAGGTGGTAGTGGCTATAACCGAAAGTGTGTGGAAACATATGTATATTGTTGTTGTAGTAGATGTCAGGTAAATCTTCCATTCCCATTCCATGAATATTATCTCCATGAATATTGTCTCATCGCGAATATTGCACATTCCGATCGGGCGCGTCTGGGCGTCATCATGTCTTTCACACGTGGAGAGCTCGGGTTCTTCAGATGGAGCTCCGGGGCGCAAGGCAAATTCCCTTGTGGCCATGCCATGGAAAGCTCTCAATCACATGAGCCGTAGAACCCTGGAAGGATGAAAACGAGAGCGAATACGCACATACCTATATTGAAAGTCCGAAGAACCAATAGAGGGCCCCACGTACTTTTGGCCCGAAGACCTTGGGAGGCAGTGCCTAGAAAACTCTCTCCGAATCAGGGCAGTGCTGGGAGGCTCGGCTTTCGGGTTGTGAACTTTATACCCTTGATACAAGATAAAGTTGGGCTCATGATTCATAAAGCCCAGGTACATTACAACAACCAGCATCATTGGTCTAGTGGTAGAATTCGTCGTTGCCATCGACGAGGCCCGTGTTCGATTCACGGATGATGCACTACTTTTTTTTGTTTTGCTCTTATATTGTCTACCCCTTAATATTCATTAGGTCTTGCTTTCGAAGGTCTCAGCTGAAATATGCTATGTAGATAATTCTGTGCTTCGCCATAATCATCTACTGACAATAGTTCGGCACCTCAACCTGCCCATCCAAATACCCCATCCTAACAAACTCCTCATAATTCCAATAATTCTCCTTCATGCCCTCTCCCTTGATAGTAGCATTACTCGAAAACTTCGCAGTCCAATACGAGCTGCCCCTGGTATACTGTCCAAACGCCGAAATCCCCGCCTGAAGATTCTGTCCTCGCAATCCAAGGGCATTGTCTGAGGCTTCAATCGCCCATTCGCCAACAAAGGTAGGGAACTTCCCATCGCCAGCACTTTTCTTTGCATCCTTGCAAAGGAATTCCGGCAAATTTGTGGAAGTAGAGTTAGCATACTGGAAATAATAATGATGTTCATCAAACACAATGTTCGCGCCAGCATCAAAATGCGGACTCCAGTACGCCTCAGGCTTAAAGCTGCCCTGGCACATAACAGGGATACGAGGGTTAACCTTCTTCGTCCGGTCGATAACAGCATGAAGATACTTCAACACCCAACTAGCCCCAGCCTCGGAGAGCGCCGCAGGCGTTCCAAACGTCGAGAAGTCCCTATTATCCACTGGCTCGTTGATGGGCGAAAGCGTGTAGGACTGCGGATGACCCGAAGAGAACTGGATAAAGTGTAGCGCGGAGTCCACAGCATCGAGCGAGTACTTCAGAGCTGTGTCGTTGTTGTACCAGCCCCAATGACCGACCGCCTCGCCGATGTCAAGGCCGTTTGTGCCGCCAGGCAGAGAATGGATGTCGAGAATGATGTGCATGCCATATCTTTCGATGGCATACGTGGAAATGCGGTGGATATGTTCTTTTTGCTTTCCAGAGTACAGCTGCGATCCGGGAACCCGCACCCAGGCGGCATACGACGTTGGGATTCGGAGAATGGTTACCCCCGAGCTGGCGAGGGTGTCGATGTCCCGTGTCGTGATGAAGGTTTTGTAGCGGTGTTCGAGGACGGAACCGCACTTTGAGCCCAGCTGGGCGCAGAGGTTCCATTCGTCGCTTGCGCCGCCAGAGTAGGTGCTCCACCAGTTTGTGTCGATGGTTGATTCTTGTTGGAGCCAGCCGCCAAGGTTGACACCACGGCCGTGGAAGGTGCGCCAGTCTATATAATCATGGCTTTTGTTATTGTTGGGTGAGAGGTGGAAGGAGGTGGGTGTGCTGGTGGTTGTTTGGAATAGAGTACTGAGGAGGAGAATCGAGGCAGGAGATGAGAGCTGCATGGTCTTGGTTCGGATTTACCCAGTCTGCCCCGGAAATCTTTTCTGAATTGTTTTACAGAAAGACGGGAACTTTGCCCTGTTATAAATGGCGGATATCCGACCTTGAATCTGTGCCGTCTTTTCCTGCTGTTCTTCCACTTCGGTGCAATATATGCCGAATACTTTCTCCGCATTATGATTATGGATCAACAGCCATGTCTGGAGTAATTCGCTGGGGTCTTGCAGATCTTCAGGACTACTGCAGAACCGTGGCCGAACTAATTTCCGGCCACGAGGGAGGTGGTCGGAAAACCCGGCCTTTGCCAAGGTTCTTTAAAGGGGATTGATAGAGGGACACCCCCTACCTTAAAATGCCTGAGATTTCACGCATTCACAATCCCGCCCTTTTAATCAGGTGCGGTTAGGAAGCCTGCTATAATTTCTACCAACTTCTATTTTGTATAGTGAAAGGATCTATATTTTGATGAGAAAAAGTCGTATATTCTGCATGATTCCTAAGGTTATCTACTCCTCTAGACGCGCGTTTTTGTCCACGTCCACGTCTACGTCTTAGGACTTAGTGCCTAGCTTAGTGCCTAGCTCGGTGCTGGGTATTGGTGCTGGGTATGGTGCTGATAAAAGTGACTTATTTTTACTAGGGGTTTATATACAAACACCAGGCAGGGGGGTGTCCTACCATCAAAGGGGTGTCCCAGGATCTACGGGGACCCTCTATCAATCCCCTATTGAAATAATCCTTGTAAGTATGGAAGCAGGGTGTCTATGTTTGTTGCCATGATTGTACATGATGTATGCTCCTTGGACATGGGTACTAGCTCGACGTCCCCGAAAATCGGGCAACGTTGCCTCTCTCTTTCTCCACTCACAAACTCAATGTCCTAGGCAGGTTATGTTCGGAAAGTCCGGCTCTAAAATAGACACCATGTTTTTAGAGCAAGCTTATCCCCATTTGATCGTAACTACTCCATCCTGTACTATGTTGTAGAATAAACACTCACCTGGAAACTGCCGAGGTCCGATGTGGCATTGGTGTAGCTGACTGTCTTCCCTTGTTAAAGACTCTGGAATTATGTGAGAAGGGGCTATATTCACGATCTGAGACTAAAAGAGGAGACCTCTCAACACAACTGCTGGGTCCCCACACCCAACTCGCTACATACATTCGACAGCTTCTCTTCCTCCCAAGATAAAGCACTGTCTGGCAACACATATTCAGAAATCTGTGTCCCAGCATTCTGCACCACCTCTTCAATTCCACGACCGTTTGTGAAGGACCAAACTCTTACGTATCGGCTAGCAAAGTCTAATGCAAAGGCGTCACCAGCCGTAATTACAAGAGTTTGGCCCTCCCGGACTTCACTCCATGTGTCGCCGCTTGACTTGAGTTTGACACGCAGAAGGCCTTCTTGAACGCAGAAGCAGTGGTCCACCGTGGGAAAGCTCAACCAGCGAGCCAGGGGTGTAGATTTGTACATCTTGGATGATTCAATACTGGCGATGGAGAACTTGCCGCTGCACTGCGATGAGAGAATGAAGGGTCGGGACATAACACCGCCCAGCAGCCACCTCGGTCCTGTGTTTGCGCGAAGGAAGTACGGCTCTCCCGGGCCTGGCAATACTTTCTCCGAATCCAACCAGTCTGCAACTTCCGGTGGTTGGTAATCCCGCTTAAAATGAACGTCGAAGCGGTCCTTGGCGACCATCATCTTTTCTCTTATCATAGCGCCAAGATTGCGATCATCATTTTCAGGAACGACGATGCCCTCATACGTTTCGCCGACGTATCGAAAGAAGTCGATCCAGTCACCCGGCGCCACCAAGCCCATAGTCTCGGTATGCGGCCCAAGCAAAACAGGATTGTGTATAATCCCCTGCTAGTTGTAAGCTGCCTGAGCCTTTTGGCTCATAGAGTACACTCACCGGAGGAACGTAGGCAAAGTCGCCAGGACCCATGATTCTGCATTTGTCGCCATTCCACAACTTTAGGAACCCTTTGGTCACAAGGAAGACATCGTGGGCCTCCTCATGCCAGTGGAAACCCGGGGCATCGGATAAGACCGCACCGCTAGAGAAGACGGCAATTCCGCCGTTGGTCTGTTTAGACGAAGCCAATATCCTGAACACGCCTTTGCTTCCCGGGATGGTAATGCGTTCCCCCTCCAACTGGTCAATGATGTAGCTCGTTCGCCCTTCTGGGGGAATGGAATGAACAGGAACGGTCATTTTGCAGGCCAATGTTGACGTGAGAAACCTTATTTAAGTTTGAAGGGGCCAATATTAGCTAGGAGCTCATATAACCTGCTGGACCTGCAGCACGGGTTTTCTGCTTCTTTATCCATCTCGTCCCAGAGTGTGGGGAAATGTTTTATCCACGTGGTCTGGCAGGTACTCTACGGGGTGGCTTCGTCATGGGTGGGTCGGAAAAGCCGAATTCTTGTCCCCACTGGACCGGAATCTCCGAGAGTTTAGCCCCAGTTTAGCCGGAGCCACGCAATAGCAGGGATGGGAATGAAACTAGCAGCTCGTGCCCCCATCATCCTTCACGACAGGATTCACCATGAGCAGCCCAAAATGCTTCCAGGCCATCTACAAGCATGTAGATGAACAGCAGATCGACGTAAATGTTTATTTGCCCTCATCGCAAAATGCCAAAAGTCCAGTTTGTACATCTGCGCCCATCTCAAAATACATCCGGGCATACTGACACCGACCAGTGATCAATATCCATGGCGGCGCGTTCATGCTCGGCTCATCAAAGATGGTCAACAAAGACCAAGTACAAGATTGCCTTAGCCGAGGATGGATTGTTCTAGCCCCCAACCATCGCCTGTGTCCACAGGTCGATCTCTTAAACGGACCTATTCAGGATTGTCGCGATCTCTTGGCTTGGGTGTATAATGGTGGACTGGAAAGGAGTATCAACGAGACTGGCCAGTCGACTGTCATCCCAGACACCGACCACGTCTTTGCCTTTGGCACGTCCTCAGGCGGCACTCTGGCCCTTTGCTTGGTGAGTTACCGAACTTGATAGAGCAAGAACCATGGGCCAGAAGCTACCAGACCGATAGCTAACAATATCCGTTCCTGAAGGGATTCGGAGTCCCTCGACCAGTGGCTGGTATATATGACATGTACGGGCCGTGTAACTTCTCGGACGGCTTCTGGACAACAAAGCTGCCTCATCTCAAGGTTCCTTCGGGGCTAACAGAGTCCTTTATGAACAAAGTATTTGAAGAATATCCGGTTCCTATTACTGGGGGCGTCTCTCTCGAAGGTCAGTCTACTGGTCCGCCCGACTTTAATGACCCACGACAAGCATATGCCTTGACGCGACTTGGGAATGGTACAATTTTAGACGCCATCTTTCCGTCGAAGGATTGGGATATGGTCGATCCCGTTCGGAATATCGGCTGCTGTTTTCCGCCAACTTTCATCGCACATGGAAAGGAGGATTCGAAGGTACCCATTGGTTTGAGTAGAGAGCTGTCCCGAAGATTGAAGGATCACGGTGTTCACTGTGATATGAGAGAGATCCCGGGGGAAGATCACACATTCGCTGCTAAGATGCAGGTTGGATCCCAAACGTGGGAGCTGCAGCGTCTTGGGTTTGACTTTTTAGAGTCGTTGATATAAATTTGCTATAAGACACGTCATATCCAGAGAATGATATTTGCTAGCAGTGTTCCAATATTAGCTATCATGAATATGTGCTCATTTCCCGTTGTTGCGATACAGAATTTGGGTGGCCAAAAGCAACAGAACACGTATGGAAGCATCATGCCAAATTTCATACAGCAAAATACGGCGCTAAGCCCTACAGCATACTATCCAACGTGAACGGATCCTTCAGAGCCGCCTTTTCCACTATATCAAAAGCATCATAGCCATAAAGCCACGGCTGAACTTGGGGACAAGTCCATTTGCTAGGGAAGGGCCCTTGAAGCTGCGATTTGCCGAGCTGCGATAGGAAGATCTTGTCTCGCGCTTCCTGATCTGGGCCATCTGCCATGTGGAAAGAGTCTCGCTATTATACAGCTGGTCAGTAAACGTGTTTCCATGGCTATAGGCCAAAAGACTCAGTGGCTAATAATTACCTGCTTGAAAGTTTCCTTGACGATGGCGTCACCCCGGGACTTGCGCAAGTCTTCGTACATCTTCAAAGCTTTGGGTAAGTGGTCTTTCGATCTCAAGCGACCCAATATCAGGCCTAAAACAGCACCATCCTCGACAGCGGAGTTTGCGCCCTGGGCTAGATACGGTAGCATTGGGTGACAGGAATCTCCACTGGTATCAGTTAGAAGGATTGAATCATCAAGGGCTGAGTAGGCAAGATTGGTCTTACACAAAAACAAAGTTTGACTTCTCGTTAACCCAAGAAGGAAGTTCCTCCCCTAACACGAGCACGTTTGTTAGCTTATGATTTCAAGAAAGGAAGGTGCAAACAGACTATGCATCAATTTCCACTTGTCAACCTTATCCACCACACTCAGGAATCTTCCAAGAATGGGGTCCCAATCCTTGAAAAGTGCCTGCATTTCTTCGACAGATCCAGACTGTCGACTGACTCCAGGGGGAAGATCATCGGGGACAAGTAAAACGATATTATACATCGTCCCACCGCGCAAAGAATAGCCCACAGCATGTGCCCCAGGTCCGATCCAAAAGTGCACAGTCGGATTGCTGACCCAAGACTTAAGCTCGGGGTCATCAAGCTGATCCAGGTCCAGCACGACTCGATACGCCAGATCCCCAGTCGGTCGAGGCATATCGTCAGTTCCAAGAAGATTCGAGCGACACCGCGACCATAATCCGTCTGCTCCGACTACGAGGTCTCCCTTTATTGTGAAGCCAGACTCGGTTGTCACGCTGGGCAAGTTGAAGTCAACATTAACGACTTTCTCCCCAAGCTTGAATTCAACGCCTAGCTCTTTGGCTTTCTCATATAGTGAGAGTTGCAAATCAACGCGATGTAGATCAATGAACGGAGCACCGTACTGGCCACGGATCTTCTTGTCAAAGCTTTCCTCTTTAGCAAGCACCTTACCAGAGTATCGATGCACGATCAGAGCGCTAGGCTCGGCAGCACTGAGCCATAGTCTGTCAGTGAGCCCCCACCTCTGGAGGATGCGAGTGCAATTGGGAGTCACTTGCAACCCTGCACCGACCTTTGGAAGGGTGAAAGTAAGTATTAAGGATTAGTCCGCGGGGATTGGCGGCTAACCTCGAGGAGTTCTTTGGCTGACTCAATTACCGTCACCCGGTGACCAGAGAGTGAGATTGACACCGCTGCAGCCAGACCTGCAAGGCCTGCCCCGACAACCACGACATCTAATTGAATGGATGCCTTCTGAATCTCTGTAGAGTGAGGCTACCAACATGAGGTCAGTCAGAATGGAGACTCGACTGAAGCAACAGCTAACTAACCATTGCGATGGGCCGTTGTACAACGAGATCGAGAATCAGAATGAAGGATTCGAAAAGCAGCAAAAAATGTGAGGCTTTGAACCTATATCACATAAATATATTTCAAGGGCGGCTATAATGTCCCTCTCAAAGGACAGTGTCTTGGCCAGGCCAGGGCAGCCGGAAAAGCCGAGATGCAGACGCATGATCTAGATTTCCCGGCTTTTCCGGTGCTGTCATCAAGGGCGTACTGACGGACAGCTTGACTGGGGATAGAAGCTTAAACCATCTGAAGAAATGCAAACTGGCGTGTGCAAAGCTCAAAGACTAAAGCTGGGGTAGATCTTTAGTGCACGTGCCACAGATCCAGCGTTCCCCGCACTGAAGGACCATCCCTGAGTAGACTGCAACCAACTCCACACTCTGCACCCCAGGAGTAACCTCCAATTTCCCATGCAGCTTTGATACGGCATTCTTAAGCTCTCTGCCCTGCAGGCTACATAGCTGCCTGCAGTTGACCCACGAGCATCGCAACATCATATCAAAATGCAGGCTCCGAACAATCACCATTCGGCGAGGAATCCAGGCCAGCGTGTTCGGCGACCTCGGGCAGCTCGCGCCTGCGATTACTGTAGACAGAAAAAGTACAAATGCGACGAGTCTTACCCCTGCTCTTACTGCAAAGGTTGGCCTTTACCATGCTAGTTGGCATTGACTCCCCCCAAATAGCTTCAGGACATCAACTGACGGTGTCCAAGGTCGAGGTGTCGAATGTGTCTACAAGGGTCAGGATATGTCTAGGCTTCGAGTCACACCAGAGTATTTTCTCACCAACCCTGAGGTCTATAATTTAAACTAATCCCCCTTCCCTAGCTATGTGAGGAAACTCGAAACTCAGGTGAAGGAACTCTCTTCCCGCATCGAGGCCTACGGAATAGCGGGAGCCGCATCAATCAGTGCTAAACCGACAGGGACAGATCCCGGGACGTCTGCTCTGGACCACGAACCTACACAGCCCGGGATCAACCATGATGATCCCGCAATGCGAAGCAGCACATCTCCCTGGGAGACTGGCCAGCAAGAGGTATCTGGTGTTAACTCACACACTCGGGGCGTTGAGTTCTACGGCAGCTCGTCTTCTGTGGCTCTTCTCTCACACATTCAGCGCACCGAGGATGAGCCCGAAGGTGACGTGAGCTCTCTTCTGTCAACCCTGCACAACCCTGCTTTTAGCCCGGCCGAGCTGCAAACAGCCCGTGAAAGCCGCAGGGAGATTGACCACCCAGATAGTGCAAACTGGTTCCCACAATGTCGCGGATTTTTGGAAGCCTTCTTCACCACTATCCACTACGTTCATCCCATTCTCGACAAGAATATATTTTTGCAGCGGTGCGAGTCATTATGGTCTGGAAGCGAAGCCGTTGGCCAGCAGCTTTCAAGTTTCACAGCTCTGTACTTCAGTGTTCTCTCATTAGGTGCGCTTGTGGGTACGAGAGGAGATGAACCCATCGATGGCATCGATAATATGCAATGGAGCCGCAAGTTTTTTGAGAAAGCCAAAGTCTGCTGCAACCAAATCGGAATGGTAACGGACCTTGAGATGACCCAATGTTACTTCATACTTGTGTGTCTTTCCATTCCACGTCGTTTCTCGTGTCGCTAACACCTTACAGGCCAAGGTGTGCCAAAATGAGCTACATCCTCACAGTCAGTGGAAGGCTTTTGTTGTTTTGTTTTCTGGCTTACTTACCCCTGTCAGTGTCGTATATGTATATCGGTCTCGCAATACGGACTGCTCTGGCCATGGGAATTAACCGAGAACCTGGAACGAATTCGAAATCCGCAGATTTGCGAAAGGCAGAATCAAGAACTTGGTGGTAAGCCTTTGACTCAACTCCACGTCCCGTGGATATCTGATTTATTATGTACACTGACATTTCCGTGTAAGGGGCCTATACTCTCTTGAAACGTTCGTTGTCTCCCTCGCAAATGCCTTGAACCTACTCAACTGAGCCACTTCTTTAACTCTGATTGATAGTGAAATATCCTTTGCCATGGGTAGGCCAGACACTCTTGGGGCGGATATGTATCATAACCGGCGATTTCCAGTAACAGAAAACAGCGAGGTTGTCGATGACAGTCGCAATTGCGAAATGGTGGAACACCCGTCTTGTTCTATCATAAAGTGCATGGTAGATTTGTCGGGAGTTACGAAAAATATCTGCCAAAGCATTTACCTCTCAGGTATGCCAGTTCCAAGGACTGTTCATTTGGCGTATCAAATCGAGAACGATCTCGAGCGGTGGGTCGAAACGCTCCCTGAAGCTATACGTCCAACGGAACTAGCTGGAAGTCTACCTTCCTTGAGAAGAGCCAGGGATCAGCAATGGATGAAGAGACAAAGATTGGTTTTAACACTAAGTTCGTCGGCCTTGAGACTCTCACAGGGAAATGACTATGACTAACTGACTGCATATAGGATATCACAACTTAAGAATACTTCTCTTTGGGTCTTTCCTCCTGAGATCGACACCTCAAGATCGAGCATCAATTCCCGGATCTCAAGAAGGGGTCCAAAAATGCCTAGACTCGGCCAAACAGACCATTGATCTCATCTATCAGACGTACCAACATAGTGACTTTTTTAGGACATGGTATGTGCCCACCTCAATATTCTATTATCCAATCCTGACCTAGCAATAGGTTCTATAACGTCACGTATACCGTTTTTGCCGCAAGCATCATCCTTATCTACCTTGCGCAAGAAGCGATTCCGGCAGAGGCCCAACCGCTCTTGCGGCTGATCGACATGGCTGTAGAGATCTTATTGATAATGGACGAATGTGCTTTTGCTCTTGAAGCAGCAAAACTGCTACGTCGGGCCAAGGAGAAGGCTGAAGCAAGAGCCATGGCAACGGATGCAGCGACTATGGAGCCATTATTCTCGGGGGTAGATGGAACAGTACATCTGAATCATTACTGGGGTCCGCTGAATCTTTATGGGGAAATTGACCCAAACCTTGCGTTTTCGTTTCTTGGCTTTGATGAAGCGAATCCATTGTTAGGGACATCTAGCAGCGGCAGACTTGACTGAACCATACGAAGTTCGATAATATGAGAGAACACTGCATGATTTCCAACTAATTGAGGGTGTATGAGGTCCGCGTTGAGACGATAATCGCCTAGGCCAACTCGAATATAGTAGGAAGTATAGAGCTTCCTCGGATAGTCTCGCCCCATCACTCGCACGAGAAGAGATAAAACCCACAACAAGGTATGTTATAGAATAGTATTGGCCGATTGGAATCCCCCCGATAGCCATTTATGTGCAACCCCACAGTTACCTGCTGACGCCATCGGTCTCCAACTGCACGTCTTTTTGCGCGTCTCACGGGGATGTGTCGCGGGGTTGACAGATACTGACACATGTCAGGACAATAATAGAATAAATATAATCTACTTCTCCAGAGCTGTGGTACACAATTAATTTAATCCTCTTCTCTCAACTGGACAAACACCCATCATGTCTTCCGAAAAGAAACAACTCATCATCAACGCATTTGCAATGCAATCGCCCAGCCATCTAAACCCAGGTCTATTCCGCCACCCCAAAGACCAAGGCGCAGACTACAAGAACATCAAGCACTGGATCGCCCTAGCCAAAAAGCTCGAAGACGCCAAATTCCACGCCATTTTCTTCGCAGACGTCCTAGGAGGCTACGATGTGTACAGAGGTCCTTCAAACCTCTCCCCAACAATCCCCGCCGCCGCCCAATTCCCCATCAACGATCCTCTCTACAGCATCCCCGCCATGGCAGCAGCCACAGAGTCAATCGGCTTCGGCGTAACAGCCTCGACAACATACGACTCCCCCTATGCCCTAGCAAGACGCTTCTCAACAGTAGACCACCTCAGCAACGGCCGCATCGGCTGGAACATCGTCACCTCCTACCTCGACTCCGCGGCTCGCAACTTCGGTCTGGACACACAGGTCGAGCACGACGAGCGCTACCGCATCGCGGACGAATACCTGGATGTCACCTATAAGCTGTGGGAGGCGTCTTGGAGAGATGATGCCGTGACCTGGAAGCAGGGCTCCGAGAGCAAGACCCAGCCATATGCGGATCCAACTGCTGTTCGTGAAATCAATCACAATGGGAAGTACTTCCAGGTTCCCGGTCCCCATCTCTGTGAACCCAGTCCCCAGCGCACTCCGTTTATCTTGCAGGCTGGTACGTCGGCAGCGGGCAAGGCGTTCGCAGCGAAGCATGCAGAGGCTGTGTTCTTGCATGCGCAGAAGCCGGAACTTGCTCGTCATTCGGTTGATGGTATTCGCCAGCAAGCTGCGGATATTGGACGTAATCCGCAGGATATCAAGGTTGTCGCGGGTGCGTTAGTTATCGTTGCTGAGACGGACGAGGAAGCGCATGCTAAGTTTGAGGAGCTGAAGACGTACGGGGATCGGGAGGGTGCGCTTGCTCTTTTCGGTGGTTGGACTGGATACGATCTGTCAACCTACTCTGATGATCAGGACTTCCGTTTTGTGGAGCTTCCTGCTGTTCGTAGTATGGTGAATCACTGGGCTAGTACGGTGCCTGGCACTGAGGGTCAGAAGTGGGATAAGAAGTCTATTGCGGAGTATTTGGTGCTCGGTGGTAATGGTGTTAAGATCATTGGGAGTGTGGAGACGGTTTCCGATGAGCTGGAGCGATGGGTGACTGTTGGTGATGTTGATGGGTTCAATCTGAGCTATGCTAGTCTCCCTGATACCTTTGACGATATTATTCGTTTGCTGCTGCCGGAGTTGCGGCGCCGTGGTCTGTTCTGGTCGGACTACGCGGTCAAGGGAGGAACTTTCCGGGAGAACATGTACGGGAAGAAGGGTCAGGCCAGACTCCCTGATGCACACCCTGGCGCGAAGTACTTCTGGAAAGAAGGTCAGGAGGTGCCTCCGTATTCATTGGAGGAGTCGAACTAGCAGCGTATTTGCATTTAAGCGAGTCTCGAAAAGATTTTGTTGATATTAACAGGTCGGCTTCATCTTCTCGTATCTAAACTGGGCATGAATAGTCAAAAGGGATAATAACAGTATTGCCAACGCAAATTCATATAAACGAGATATAATCTTGAATTGGAATGGTCAAATCTAACAAATCAAACATCCCACCACCCCTCCATGTGAGACTTCAAATCGATCTCTTCCGGCAATCTCAAATGAGGCGTCAGTTCCGCACCAGGAGTCAACTCCTTCGAAGTCCACCCATTACCAAAGTAAGCGAACCGATTCCCACTTTGATTAACGTAGGTATACTCCCAATCCTCCCATCGGGGATCTCGACGAATATAATTCGAATGCGACGCACTACCCGGGAAGAGACCATGAATACGAGACCCCGGCTTGCCACCGTTATACCACGAGCTACAGTTCGCCGACCAGACAGTCCGCGGGTAGAACTGGTCGCAGTACTCGACGAAGTCGTCCGTCGCTTGCTTGGTCGGCACAATGGACTTGATCCCCTGCGTGCGGATCTTGCGCAGTACTTTCGCTATATACGTCACTTGGTTCTCGATGTTGTTGGGCACTGTCCCGCTGTGTCCGGAGGAGTATGGTCCGCCGAGCCAGAGGAGGTTCGGGAACCCGGGTGTTGCGAAACCAAGGTATGAGTACGGGAATCCGAATTTACCGTCTTGTTTCCAGGCTTTCCTTAGGTCCACTCCGTCGGCAACGATGGAGAACGGGGGTGCATGGTCAACATTGGCTCCTGTTGCGCAGATCGTGATGTCCACCTCTCGCTCCACCCCGTCTTCCGTCAGAATGCCTTTCTCGGTGAATCGCTTGATTCGTGTCTGGATGTAGTCGACGTTTTCCTTGGCTAGGGCCTCTAAATATCCTGGTCCTGGTGTTGGACGACGACACGCCGGGGGAAAGTCTGGTATGATCTTTTCTGCCAACTCCGGCTTGCCTGCAATGCGTTGCAGCATCAGAGCAGTCCATTTCTCACGCAGTTCGTTATTTTCTGGCGTATCTTTGAAGATTGCCCCAAATCGCTGGAAATATCCCTTCTCGACATCCCTTCTGTATTCCAGATACGCTTTGGGATCTTTCCATGTGTCTAGCTGCGACTCAGAGAACAAGTTTGCCTCCAGTCGACGGATTCCCGCGCTTCCGCTGCTGAAGGAATCTGCGATCCAAGTCGGATTCCGAGCGTAATGATCAACGTGGCTAGCAAATGGTTGAATGGATGGTAGGACCTGCAAGCCAGAAGCACCATTTCCGATAAGAGCAATTCGCTTGCCTTTCAGGTCGACGTTTGGTTCCCAGTTAGAGGAATGGAATAGGGCCCCCTTGTAAGTGTTGATTCCTTCGTAATCGGGTAACTTCCAAGCATTGAAATGGCCGATGGCGTTGATTACCACATCCAGCTCTTCTTCGTAGATCTGTGCCATCCATGTGAGTATTGAACCTCACCAATGTCAATCATTCTTACTTTCGAGCCATCCACATGCTCAACAGTGACATTCCATTTCCCTTTCTCGGGCTGCCATTCGGCCTTCTGCACTCTTTGTCCAGCGCGAAGGTACTGGTACACATTGTGCTTCCGTGCAACACCCTGCCAGTAGTGTCTAATCTCATGACCCTGGGCGAATTCTTCTGCCCATTGAGTATTCGGCGAGATGCTGGATTGGTATACATGTGCAGGAATATCGCATCGGATGCCGGGGTATGTATTTTCGAACCTGTTTGATACGAGTTAGCAAGCCCGCGCCAATGAAGACAGGCAGAACGGAAAGTGTACCATGTACCCCCCTAAAGAATATGGTTAATTTCGAAGCAACCCATCAATTGACAATAACATACCACATCGGCATTCTTGTCATAGATTCGAAGATCGAGTCCCGGCAGTTTCGCAGGGAGCAACACGCCCGCGGTGATCCCTGCGAGACCTGCACCGATCACACCGACCTTGATGGGCCGCACCATATCAACCGGGTGCTCCTCTAATTCAAATCGGACATTCTCAATCTTCTCTGGTAATCTGTTTGTATCGCTTTTCACTTTTACAATTGGTCCATTCAAGTCCAAAGGACCCTTCATCGATTCCGAGACAGGACCGATATTCGACAACGGAAGAGCTACCTCAGGGGATTGTACAAGAGTCATGGCGTGGGTCTATCTTTCTTTATTTTCTCTTGTCGGGTCTTCAAAAGCAATCACAGCATAAATATGTGCCGCTGTCATGCCGAGTTGGATATCTAGGCTTTCTTGTAGACGACATACCCCTGCCTGCACGTCATGCGCAACGATTTACACGCCACCCAGTGCGAATTGCAATCTGTGCCATCGAATCCGATAAGTGGCTTCATTTAGATGACTTGATTCCGATATGCGGCTATATCGTGGTGTTCTCCGGACTGATTTGATGTCGCTAACACCATTGCGGTCCCTGATGACGTGCCGAGGGGGTTATCGTGAACACCATCCTCTCCACTCGCCACGCCATTGCAGAGTGCATTGGTTGGAGTAGATGTTGGGGTATTGTTTTGTTTGCAAGTGGGATGTCGCCATTTGATATCTCGGCCGATTCCAGCTCTCTCAGAATATTCCAAAGACTTCTGATCTTGTACATTTCAAGGTGTTTTGAAGACAACGGTCTTCATATCAATAAATAATTAAATTTCGGTTCTATACACACCGGATTACTTTATAAGAATGGTACCTCCAATTCTCAGTTGTATTCAGTAAGGCCTGGCTAACATAACATCATCGGGACTCCTCAATTTTAACCCTAAGAGCAAAGCAAATCTAGGCAATTTCGGCTTCAATCACCATATTGTACTGTCAAGGCCAAAGGTTGTCAATTTTAAACCTAGCACATATCAACAGCTCCGTCTATGCGCCTTATGCTCGCACAGCGACATCATTTCCATGTCTATTTGTAGCATAATTGATGCTCCCTTGTATTGGCGGAAGAACAATATCATAGATAAAAATCTTAGACTATCCTTAACTACCTGCGTACTGGGCGATTATAAGCAATTTCTTAGCTTTATCATTTGGCCAAGACCTACGTGTGCAAAGTATGCACGACCTTTCAGGTGCTTCATGTCCTACCACTATCACAGTCCTCAAGAACAAACAATCTCTTTGGACAGCCTTGGAACATCATGATTACTTAATTTATAGACCAAGCTTCCAACGTTCCAACGTCGGAAGGTTGGAATATTTGAACGCACCCTTGCCAAGCACATGACGGAGATACACCGTCACAATGCTCATAGTATAAATACCACAATCAGTCTCTATAGCAGCATTGCCACCACCAATTTATTTCCCTGAATTGACTCGAATTCCCTCTTATCATAATGCAGTCTGCAGTTAAGCCAGTTATTGGTCCTAGGAAAGAGGTCACTGACCTTACCGGCCGTGTTGCCATTGTATTAGGCGGAGCACTAGGTATTGGGTGAGCCTGACAACCCCCGAAAAAAGTGGCTTGGAATTTTACTGACAGACAGGCAGCTATGAGATATCCCGGGCCTTTGTTTTGAATGGCGCCCGGGTTATTATGGTCAATCGGAAAGAGGAGCAAGGTGACGAAGCAATCAAAAAGATCAAGAAAGAAGCCGGCGATAACGCAAATATTGAATGGATCCCGTGCGACATGGAAGACTTGAAGCAGACAAAGGAGACATTCACCAAGATACGATCGGAGGAAAAGCGACTTGATTTGGTAAGGAACACCAACCGTTCATACTGCGTATCGTCGGTTAACCATAAGTTATATACAGCTGGTTCTATCTGCTGGTATCAACGCAAATCAGTACGGCGAGACGAACGACGGGATCGACCGCCATTTCCAAGTAAACTGGCTGGGCCAATTTTACGTCTGCAATCTTCTGTATCCAATGCTGCGCAGAACGTCCAAGTTACCTGACACACCTGCCCCTCGGATTGTATTCTTATCATCGGAGCTGCATCGCGCCACCCAGAAAGCTGTTCACTTTACCTCACTCGATGAAATCAATAACCCCAAAATGGGCCCTGCTGAGCTTTACGGCAGGTCCAAGCTTGCGATCATCCTGGGTGTCAAGTACGGGCTCTTGGAGCGTGTTATCAAACCAAACAAGGATAACATCTACGCTCTTTCCGTACATCCGGGTGCTGTAAGTTTGATATGGTAGAGACGAGCGGGAACCATGTCTAACCCCAAATCTAGGTCAATACCGCCATGCAGCAGCAATGGAAGGATGCCTACCCGGGAATAACAGGAAAGCTTATCACATCAGCTATGCTTGCCGTAGGTCGCGATGTTGAACAAGGCTCCTTCAGCGCTTTGTATGCCGCGACTAGCCCAGACATTGAAGAGAGGGGATGGAATGGATACTACCTAACTGACCCTGGTGAAAAGGGAAAGGAATCTACTCAAGCTTCTGATCCTCATCTGGGAGCTGCACTTTGGAACTTAAGCCAGCAAGTTCTTAAGGGGAAGCTTGGTGATGACGCTGTCATAGACTGGAACGCAATTGCTTAAGGGCCGTTCCATTTGGAGACATGAAATCGCCGGGTTTATGTTTCTTGAGTTCCGAATATGACAAGAACAAGTCCATTTTGCTACAATGAGTATCTAAAACAAGGGAAAAGATTGATATCTTGGGGGCTCAAAACCGGTATATACTTCCTACGCAAAATCGGGAACCACATAAGCCTGGTGAGGTATAAAGTGCGAAGAATCCATAGCTGGACAAGAAAATAAATTGATATTACCCCAATTGAATGACACAAGTGATCAAGCATTGTAAACAGATTTCATCGGACACAATCCCCGCAATACATCTGTCTCCTGACTAGGCAAGAACTTCGCCTCCTTACCAGCACGCTCTGCACCGCCTGTGCGTTGCTCAACCTCAATGAAATCGAATTTCTTCTCCGGAAGCAAATCGTACACCGACTTTGCGTATTCTGGGGCAATACGCGCCAATTGCGCTAGGTACTTCACCTGGATCTCTGTGTACTCCACTAGTTTTAGGAGACGTGCGGTGTTTGAGTGAAGATGGGCTCTTGCTTTCTCGTCCATGACATCCCGATATAACGCACGCGGTTGGTCATACTCCGAAGATGAACCTTCATGATAGAAGTGTGATTTTCTCCCGACTGTGTTATCACCTAGTTGATATGGAGTCTCGGCAGTATCAGGTCTGAATTTGTGAGTAAAACTGTTCGGCGTGTATTGTGGGTTCATGCCGTGGTTTGCATCCACACGCATCTGACCATCGAAGTTGAGTGAGGAATATGTTGACGCCATGAACGGACAATTGACTTTCAGGCATTAGCATCAGAATCAAGTTAAATGTGTCATTTTTGAGCTCTCACCTGGCACCTGATGCAGATTGATGCCAATTCTGTGGTATTGGGCGTCACGGTAAAAGAACATGCGGAACTGCAGTAGAGGATCCGGACTGTCCTCAATACCGGGCACCATACTGCCAGGGGAAAAGGCAGCTTGCTCGACGTCTCTGTGAAAGTTCTCAGGGTTCTTGTTCAAAACAAGCCTGCCAAATTCATGTAGCTACATTGTGGAACTTAGTAAACAGCAGAATCCAAATTGTCTTGCTCTGAGATTGGGTTGAACATACCGGGAATTGCTTCTTCGGCCAAACCTTCGTAACATCAAAGGGGTCGAATCCAAGTCTCGCCGGGTCAGCCTCGTCGGGTTGCATGATTTGCACATGCGCAGTGTACGATATCTGCTCGCCCTTCTCGATGGCGTTCCAAAGATCTCTCTTGGAGTAGTCGGGATCTTCCCCTCCATACTTCAAAGCCTCTTCGGCATTGAACTGCTTTTGCCCGGTGTCCACGAGGAAGTGGTACTTGACGTACACGAACTTGCCGCTAGCATTGACCCTTGACAACATTGTTAATATGCTATGCTTTTAACGTGCTGAGTTCAACATACCACTTGAATGTATGGCAACCATATCCGTGTTGATTTCTCCATCCCGCTGGAGTACCGTGGTCGCTGAAGAACATTAGTCCAGCATGGTTGCTAACGGAATAATTAGCTAAACCTTCCTAAATCTGTGCGCGAACTGTACCCTTCAGGTGTATTGGCTAGCAAATCGAAAAGCGAATTATAATCCAAGAGGAAGTTCTTGGGGTTACGCGACTGGGAGCGGATCACGTCTGGGCCTTGAATTGGATCGCGACAGAAGAAAACCGGCTATGGCATAAGGATTAGTGACACCTTGGAGGATAGCGGAGAAGTCTTCTTACAAAGTTCAGCCCCACGATATCGTAATTTCCCTCCCCTGTGTAAAATTTCACAGCGAAACCTCGCGGGTTCCTTGCCAGGTCCGGAAATTCCCGGCCCAGAGTCACGGTAGAAAACCGTACAAAGACGGGAGTCTTGATATTGGATGATCTCAGAAAGTTTGCCAGTGCGAAAATTAACAAACCGATCGTTTTAGTAGTATCCGGGAACTCACTTTTGTAAGGGAGGACATATCCTTGGTGGTTTCAAAAAAGCCAAATGCTCCGCTGCCACCTAACATAGGTCAACTTACGACTCAGATGACAAAGGGCTTATGCATTTACAAGGGTGAACTATTCTCTCCAAATTCTTGGACCGGTTGAAATGTTGCTGCTTCTGAAGTAGGAACGTATCAGAGACGACAGGCAGCCCACCTGCAGTTTTACTGTGGGCTGGGTCTGGGAACGGTATGCCTTCATTGTTTGTGAAGTAGGGCCCATCATCAGCTCTTTTTGCGATTCCCTGTACCCCAGTGATCTTGGCTGCTGTCTTTGCAGGTCCATCATTGGCGCCTTGGAAGAGCGAGGAGCGTTGAACAACCCGCGGGTCGGCACCAGCAGCACCGATGGCCTCCCCAATTGCCTGAAGAGGATGTGTGGCCATGATGAATGTATGTTAGTTAAACAACACTGAGCCCTCTATTGATTGTAATTGACCATTATACATCTATGTTCTTATAAATTCCCCAAATTCCAAACTCCAGGTGACATCGCGATGCAGTCATGTATTTCGAGTCACTTTTACATCACAATCACGTCTACGACTAGAAGAACGATCTTTTATGCAAACTAGGCCTCAAAAAAACCTGCATGATGTTGCTAGATAAGGAAATGAGCGAGTAATGGTAAAATATTATTTCAGGGTCAGTCTTGACGCACGCAGACCACCGGAATAACCCCGCCTGCGGGAAATGATATTGAGAACGAGCCGAGTCATGTAATACCTTACACCGTCGGATCTAGTAGAAATACTAGCAAGCAGCCTGGACCAATTGGCGATGCGTAGCCTAGGCTAACCCAAATACGTAGGCTACTTACTATTTAAGTACTAGACAATTTGTAGTAATCGATATAATAAAATTTCCCTTTGATTTGTCTATACCTTATATCAGATCTCTCCCTTCCATTTTATGGAGTTGATTGGAGTTAATATTAGATATCCACATATATCTGAAACACACCATGCGTTGTCCAAGCTGGAATTTGAAATCTATGTATATCCCGAGACGGGTGTTGTAACAAGGCTCCCAATATCTGCCATGTGAAGGGTTCGGATCGAACTACATAGCAACACAAGAAGTATGACAGCCTCTAAAAAGTATCGGTTGCCAATTAACCATTTAACAGAGATCTATGGCGCACATGAAGACGTCTGCCGTAACACGAGAAGCACAGCAGACTCCCAAAAGTATCGATCGTCAACTTAGCCTTTTAATCGAGATCTATAGCACATATAGAAACATCCGTAATAGAGAAGTAAACCTATTCGGGTTAACGCATGGACGTCATAGCTGAAGACGTATCGAGAAATGTTGCCTGGGGAAAGTCTCCTGTCCAAGGTATAACAGAGTGGAATTTACCCGTCCTTTTTTCATCTCAGTAATTTGCCAGATAGCGAAGGTTTGAGACATCTCTAGTGGAAAAAGATGGTAAGTAGGATAATGCAGATACATATATATTCATTCAGGTTGTATGGCTAACCTAGAAAGCAGAATACCCCTACCGAAAGGCTTCCATTCACTTTGAGAGCTGTTAAGGATGGGGATTGGATTTCGCGCACTATCAACCTCCACGGTGTCCTTATCATCCTCTTGGTGGCTATTATGACTGTCTTCCTTAAGTGGGCTCGCGAAGATCCTACCTCTGGGGAGAAGATATCCCCTGGCAGTCCCGTGTCGAAAAGGGATTTCGAAGAAATTGTGAACGGCTTTCTATCCGACATCTCATACCAAACCCCCAAGTCTCTGCTTGACGCGGGACTGAAGACTCGAGTTCAGGAAGCTCTTGAATCCCATGGCGTCTCACGGGATCTCATATCACAGATCGCCAGGTGCATCAATGCGGCGGTCAACATTGCCTACTATACCTATCCATTTGCCTCACGTGAAGCCCAAGACGCCATTGCCATATTTACTTCATACGTTATCTCCATTGACGACTTTGTTGATGATATAATACCTGAGTTGGAGAATTATATCTCTGAAGTGACTCTCGGGCAGTCTCATCAGCACGAGCTACTCCGCGGCTTCAACAAACATCTGGCGAGTATGCAGCGACTATTTGGGAATTTCGGCGGTGATATGATTGTCAAGGGGGCGTTGGAGTTCGTTTCAGTGGCCGTTATTGAACACAGGCAAAATGAACAGAGGAAAGCCCAACGGTTGCACTTTCCACGCGAAGCTTCCGACTATCTGGTTTACTTCAGAGCAAAAACGGGGCTTGCTGAGACATTCGCCTTTTTCTGCTTTCCAGAGGACCTCAATCCCGAGGACAGGGACTTGACAAGATACATCGCATGTGTTCCATTTCTCATGCTTTTTTTTTGGCCTCCGCAAACGACATCCTGTCCTTTTACAAGGAGCAGAGCAAGGCTGGTGACTCGGGCTTCTTCCATGACTATTCCAACATAAATGGCCTCACTTCTCTTCAAACACTACGCAAACTTCGCGTTGAAACGAACGAGCACGTACGGAAAATCCGCAGCATATTCTCAAATGATCCTGTGATGACTGAGCAGATTAATCAGTTTCTTTGGGGGTACGTATCTTATCATGTTTACGCGAGGCGATATAGATTGGACGAATTAAATGTCCCCCCTGCTGTGGAGGCAAGGATGCGCCTTTAAGAGATGCCAAAGATGTGAAGGTAGCGGGCCCCGGGCTGGAGGAGTGGGAGATTGAGGACTTGGCCAAGATTGTATTTGCTGTCTTGTGTATTTGGCTCTTTTCCGTGTTCATCTTAGTGTTCAGAACCATTTAGTGCTTGTCGCGATACATTCAGACTGTGAATATCGACCATGCCATGATCAAATACCCCTTTAAAAAGCATACCTTTGCATCTCTCATCCGTTGTGACTCTAGTACCTCAGAAGACATAGTCTTACGTCTCTTTATCAATGCCACTAAACGACAGTAACACTTAGAAATACCAAGTGACGTACAGATGTATCATCAAGAACAGCACTAGTGGTGTAACCGCCATGAAGAATAGCACAGAGAATGCTAGCAATAATATTCTTCGAGGTGCTGCAGGTATCGAAAGGAGATGAGGTCTCAACTTATGAGCAAATTTTAGCAAAGTCCGGAGAAGGCTTCACCGGTGGATTCTCATCTCTTTCGGGAAATGATATAGTGATTTTAATTCGAAAGGTCGCCTCATGATTGCTTTATAAAACCGTTGTGTCGTGATGCCAAGTGCAGATTTAGCGTATGACTCAAATGATCAACCAGCCACCAGACTACAATTTCTTCAACTACCACGATATACCAAAATCATCTCAACATATCATCCATTTCTTGAAGCCAAACTACATATATTCTCGAGTACAACCCAGTATCCAAAGCCCAACCTTTTTCACATCCGCCATGGCCTCTGCCCCACCAACAGGTGGACTCCCACCTAAAACATGGACACGAGACAACAACCGTGAATTCTTCATCTCAACCGAACCCCGCTTACTCTCTGTCAAAGCAGTCAATGCTGCATTCGACAGTGATTTCGTTTACTGGCAGAAAAAGCCGTTCTCAGAGGAGGTGCTGTGGCAGATGCTCCACGGCGCCTTGAGTTTCGGCGTGTACAGGTGGACCCAATCAGAATCTGTGAACGATTCTACCACCCCATGTTCGGAGAACACTGAGCAGATTGGACTGGCTCGTATGGTTACAGATGGCTGTACATTTGCTTATTTATCGGATGTCTACGTTCTTCCCCAGTACCAAGGTAGCGGACTTGGGAAATGGCTTGTGGCTTGTGTTGCCGAGACCTTTTCGAAGGAGAACATGCCTTATCTGCGTCGGATTATGTTGCTCACTGATGATGAGCGCATGCAGGCTTTCTACACCAAGATGTTTGGTGTGAAGGTCGTCGGGCGTGAAGAGCGAAAGGACATTGGGAGGGATTTAGTGTTTATGTGTGCGAGACCGCATGCGCAGCCCTCATTAGATCCGAAACGGCTACTCTGAAATTGAAGTTTGGTACTTGGAATCTGAGCAAGGAAGGGAGACTTGTGGCTCTGGTAACTCATATTCGTCCTTTCACTCTCTACCACGGAAGTTGCAAAGGAGTCGGCAGGTTCTTCCCAAGAACAGCTTCTGCGGTGCCGATATCTCTGTCATAGATAGATTAGCCTGGTTTCTGATAATAGGCAATCAAGTGTCTTACCCCGGTCCTGCTGGTGCCCAATATTCTCCGGTTTTGCTAAGATCGAACCCTTCAATGAAAGACGCAAGCGTTTTCGCTGCTTCATCTGGTGTCACGGCTGTACGGGAGATATCAAGTTAGATTTAACAGATTCCTGGGACCTTTTCATAGGACCTGTAAGCGTGTTTTAGTAGCCACTCACCTCCGCCTGCGTCCCAGAACTTATCGAATCCAACGCTCTTCGTCATCTCCGTCCGCATAAATCCGGGATGTACCAGACCAACTGCAATCCCTTGCGGCTTCAAGTCCAGACTCAAAAGCTTCCCCACCATATTCAGAGCAGCCTTACTGGCATGGTGGCCAAAGTTACCACCGCCTTCTTTCTCATGGCGTAGCGTGATGCTGCCGCTCTCACTGCTGACGAGGATCACTTTACTCCCCTGGTCTAGCAACCCGGCTTTAACGAGATTGTGCACCACAAAGACGGGACCAATGGCAGAGGTTGAATACATTTTGACCTGCTTCTCCCAGTCTGGAGAATCGAATGTTTCAAAGCCAAAGTATCCGGCACTGACAATGACTGTTGAAAGCTTTTTAGATGGGAGCTGCGAAACAAGCTTTTGCCCCACATCTGGTTGGGAGATATCAATTCCTGTCAGCCAGGTGACTCCTGGGCTTGGTTCTGGGGTGGAGGATCGAGAGGTTGCAAACACATGGGTTGCTGTCTTTGCGGAGTACAGTGTCCGCAGAGAGGCACCCAGTCCTCGAGTGGCACCTAGGATAAGGACGTTGGTCATTTTTTAAGCTGGGGTGAAATGCTCGAAGGTATGTAAGAAGGTCTTTACAAGATATATGTAGTTACGCCCTGGGCACGCCATTGACGTGATGACGTAATTGCTGCATAGGCTTGCAAGGGTTTTATCTACTATTTGGTACATATGCAGGTATCATTCTATCTATAGCCTGCAGGCTCAGATTGTGCTGTACAATGTGGCTTGCATGGCCTATATGAAACTTGACTACTCCATCTTATCACGTTCGTATCAGATCGTTGCCTACATTAAAGTGGAAGTCTATAATTCTTGGAAGTTACTTTTGGAGACTTTTGTCTGGTCCTTTGGTCTACTTGTTCATGTTCGACACGAGATCCAAGCCTGACATGTCTAACTGGAGGTATCAGCATTTAATTTACGCTTGGATGCTACAATACTAGTCGGTTTCTCCATACATTCCGATCCGAGTGGGCCACAGAGGGCTTAGTCATGTGCTATTTATGGAATCTTAGCTAGGTAAGATTGGCCCCTTCAATACCTGTTTCTTCTCCATGAGCCCCAGCAAAGTGCGCCTCTCGTTGGGAGCCAGTCAATTCATGTGTGGCAGGGCTCAAGAATGACTGGCTTTGCCAAATTCGCCCTCTCCGTTCAGAAAGTCCGGGCAGCGATCCACAACAGGAGACAGGCGGGTGCCAAGGACCAGCGTGGATCGTCTCTAAGGTGAGATCTTCTGCGACAATCCGCGAAAATTCATTGACTGACTTTTCTATCAGAAAGGAACCTGCAGGTCCCCCACCTTCCTCGCCATGGGACCTCCCCGTCGAGATTCAAATCCGCATATTCGCATATTCCGGCATCACAGACTTCCATCCGCTGCGACTCGTCTGCAAGGCTTTTTACCAACTGCTCACCAGGAATGAGCATGAAATTGTCCGGCAGTATCTCCGCTTGCGTCGTCACGGTACCCTTCCATCCCCGATCGACGATGATCGCATCTATACTCGAAACCCCGGCGACGATGTCGTGCTGTTATCGGACCTATTCCCACCGTCAAAAAGCGCCAGGGGTGGCCATCTCTATACCTTCAAATACTTACATGGCCTGAGACGCAGGCAAATGCTCTGCTCAAGGCTCTGCTACTACCTGGCAGATCGAATCCTCGATCGGTTCATCCAGACCGAACCTGCCGTCATGAAGGCCTCATTTCCTGCAAAGCGAAACGAGCGCAACGCCCTTGTGAAACGTGGCAAAGCTAGCATATGGTTCCATCTTGCACCACTCATGTAAGAACAGCGGGAATTGCTTGGCTGCAGCAAATCACTGACTTATTTACCAAGGTACTATACACTCTATTTTCTTGAATCATATGCGTCCGCCCGACGCGAGCACATGAACATGCTCGTACAAAAATACGAGGCAGGCCAGCTGCCCGTACCATTACCACTCGATATACGAGAGAGGATGTACCGCGAACTACAAACCCGAATCCTCCAAAGCCCTCCCTTTACCAACACGGCGGCGTTGGTTGCGACACATCATTGCATGCATTTGCTTGTTTCCTATATACGATATGCCATGTCTCCGGATGGACAAGCTGAGATTGACGACTCGTGGATTAGCTCGTTGCTCACCTTGGCGCCGTTTGTGCGGATCGTCGAGTTTTTCTCCGCTGAGATCGGGGACGGTGGGAGCCAGCGAACACAACGCAAGGAGTTTATGTACAACTTCTATCAGGACACGACGATGTATGAAAAGGATCACATGCACTCGGTTGTTTTTGCGCGCGCATCTGCGCAGAACTTGCATAGCTCAGTGCAAGATATCTGGTTTGCTGCTGCCGAGGCCGAATTGCGATCCCGGCGAGCGATACACCATGACGTAGAGCACGTCTGGGTCTGGGGGGGTATTCCAATTGTGTTTGGGTGCCCGGACTGCCATCCCACGAGAGGATGGCAGGCATGATACATCGAATTTAAGTGTTAAGAGGCGCTCGGAGTCTAGATTCTTATACCGGGATATACTGGAGTTCGATGGACGAACATCTCAGCCAATTGCATTTGCATTCCATTTAAGTATTATTTTCTCTTCTCGAACAAATAAATGTAGTGGCAGTTGTAGTCAAAGTGATTTAGGGAATTGATAGATGTTTGCTTGGTTTGCAACCGGCACGCGTCGCTGTGTACATCCCGAGTATCAATCTTCTTCGACAATATGCTTCAATTGTAACATAAAAATTAGCCGAGTCTATTGCAGACTTACACATTGGCTGACATGGACCAAGCAGACCCACGACATTTGTTCAATACTTCTTGGACCATCCACCGTCTATCCCCTCTCCACCATGGGAAAGACTGTGAAACCCTCTTAGACAACAAGGTCGCCTTGAAAACATATGCAACGCGTCTACGCGACCATCTCACGGGCGATGCCCTCGCTGCGATTTATACAAGTGCTAGTGCAGCAGATGATGATACGCTCTCCAGGACTGGCGCCCTAAAAGATTGTCTATGGCAGCCAATCTCTCCTCAATCACTACGTGACGAAGCGCCAAGCAGACCCCAGAGTACGGCATTTCCTGGAATCCTAGTAATACTGGAATATGAAAACATTGTCTACAAAGCAGCTTTGCTCGCAGACACAACATCATCCCCAAATGAGCGTTCAGGATCCACATCTCTCCCTCTCCTTCTAACCAGATTGCCAACTGCGCTCCGACAAACATTCATCACTTTCCTATCTACCAATTTCGACACGTACTGCTCGCCCCTCCGACTGCCATCGAGCTTTCTCTGCGCAGGTCTAGAGATGTACATCGATACTTTGCACACTAAACGACCAAGTACTAGCGACACAGTCGAAGATGTTATCAAAGAGTTACAGCTCACGCTCTCCTTTTCCTCGTCGATCGCACCGGCGCTGAAATCCCTGAATGTCAGCGTCGCACGCGCTTCAATGGCAGGTTTTCTGCGCGATCAGTCTGGACAGCCGGCGCCCAAGCCGCGCAGTCTTCAGCATAAACTGCGCAGCCCTTTCATCGCCAATCTTACTTCCTACCTGGAGACGCATCTTGCCATGAAGCTGGATCTGGATGGGTCGTCTTCCGACCAGGTTGCTAAGCAGCATGTGCGACTCTCGAAAGTTGCCTGTGCTGCTTTCGTTTTGGGTGGTGAAGGGCGTGTGAAGCTCGTTGTGTCTGCTGGTAGGGACGTTGGGGATGGCGACGAGGGCTCGCGGGTTGGAGGAGACAAGAATGAGCTTGCTTTGGAGGCGGGAGAATCGCTTCTGCGCTCAGTTATCCGGAAGGCTGTTCTGGAAGATCATTCGACTACATGAACTTCTCGATGTTCTTCTGTGCCAGGGTGAAACTGGGACGCGTTACGATATTTTGAAGCCCGGCACGAGTAGTCGGGGTGCAGTTCAAACCCATAAGCATGACCTGCCTGGATACATGGAGCTCATAGCTTTGCCCTTGGGGCTATTCAATCTGCTGGACTCGTCGCCAATACACGGCTGCGCGACGAAGTGCAAACGGGCGCAGCTAAATTCGGCTGCTAGCGTCATGCTCTAAAGACAGTGTTTCATCGTTCTGGTGCTGCAGATGCTGCAATGCCGGCTTTCGCCAAAATGGCACGCTCAAGAAACCTGATCGTGGTGCATAGCAAAGCATAAGGGTTCACTTCGGTTCCCATCAAAGCCAAGAAAACCAAAGCCCGTTATTGGAAAAGAAATACTTGATCATGCATGTTGTTTGTCTTCTTGGGTGTTGCTCCATGACAAAAAAGTCAAGGAGTACAACAGTTTCGATTTTTATTTCTTTTTCTTTCAAAACAATCTATGACTGAAATGCAATATGTCCGTACAAGATATCCAAACCGTATCCAAACACGTGTCACCAATTTTAGCAAGATACATAGAGACTAGATCTCCTGCGTCTGATTCTCAGAACCCGCCAATCGCAGCGCCTCATCAACACTGGGCACGAAATGAGTCAATCCACCACACGTTTCAACAATACCACTCCGTTCAAACATGCGGAACACACTTCTATTCGGCAACCGGCAGAAGAACACTCTGACGCGTTGCTCCGCGTATGCATGCACAATCTCTGTGAGAACCTGGGTACCAGACCCATCGATACTCGTAACGCCATGAACATCGAAAATAATATTCTTATTGTGCTCCGGCGCGCGCATGCGCGGCAGAGAAGGGTGAGCATGTGTTGAGCCATAGAGTTCCAGACGTCGCAGGCGGTTCTTGAGATCGCCTGTGTTGGCAAAGGTGAGGGGTTCGGGGATCTTGACGATCAGGGCGCCTTCGACTAGCTCCACGTTCTCTGGGTGGAGTTCGGCGTTGTCGAAACGCGCGGATGTGCCGAGGACCTTGCCCAGGATCTGGATTCGGGGGGCCGTCGCGTGTCGAATGAGGATTAGGACTGACAGGCCCATTCCCATCGCCATGCCTAGTTCTAGGGAGTAGAAGATTGTTGTTGTGAAGATAAGGAGCATGAGGACGATCTCTGTCCAGCCCCGCAGGCGAATAAAGAAGAGTAGGTCATGCGGGCATTCTTCCACTAAAGTGAAGGCTACCACGGAGATCATGGAGGACAGGACTGCTTTCTATTGGGGAATTAGTATCGTCGGCATTTGGACAACACACGGATGGTGTAGGGTTGAGAGGGACGAACTGGGAGGTAGTAGAGATAAGGCAATAGCACCATGACACTTGTGAATGTGATGATGCTCAGAAAAACACTAGCCATAGGTGATCGTGCTCCAGTCTGTGAGCTAAGCTTGCTTCGACCGTATCCGCCAAATGCAGGCAGAGCCGAAAAGCAACCTCCGACGACATTGGCAACGCCTAGTGCAACCATCTCACGGTTGGCACTCATGTGCATATCCTTGATTCCAACAGAACTGCCTTCGCCGAGCCCCTTGGCCGCAACAGATGACTCGAAGAAGCCAAGTAGCGCGATAATAAAGGATTTGCTCAATGCTGTGCGCACATGCTTCATATACGCAGGCTGGAAAGGCCAAGTGAAAGCGAATAGTCCTCCAGAACCGACCTCTGTAGGCCCAAGAATTTCTAGTCCTTTGGCTTCCCAGTCGAGGTGCCAAGCCAGAACCGCCGACAGGGCAACGACCAGGAAGCGGTCTGGGAAATAAATCACTTGGGGGATACGAGGCACAAGCATCTTTTTCAAAGTTCTGTGGATGATCAGTATGATGAATGTAAAACCGAACCGGGGCTGGGTACGAACCTGAACACCATGATGACAGAAAAGCTGACGATCGAAACGATAGCAGTTAGTCCATGGCACTCTCGGGCGTATCGAAAGATGAAAATCAGTTTTTCGACACTGGTGCCATGGCTGACACCGGATTCTTTGGCATGTTCAGCCAGACCCAATTCTGGGATAAGCTGGTCTACAAAAATCACAAAGCCGATGGCAGTGATGAATCCTCTCAAGAATGGTCGACTGAGCACGTTGTCCAAAAACCCTAAGCGGGTGAGTCCGGCAATCAGTATCATGCCGCCGGACATGGCAGTCGCCACTCCTACAATAAGAGCGGTTGCTGTAGGGTCGTCCTCGCCTGAGTTTCCTTGCATGACACTTGCTTTGACAATAGCACCCGTTAGCAAGGAACCCGCAGCCTCCGGTCCAACTATCAACAGAGGGCAGCTTCCTAGGATGGCATAGATCAAGGGGTGGATGACGAAAGAGTAGAGGCCATTAATGGGCGGTGCATGGGCCAGATTGGAGGCCAAGGAGAGGGCCATCGGGATGTAGATGGAAGCCACGGTCAACGCAGCCATGAGATCTCCACGTATGAATGACCAATGATATTGTCCAATCCAATTGAAAAAGGGAACATAATAGGATATGTATCTGCCATTAGTTCGTCAGCTACCACTCTTGAGGCAGGCTACAAAAGTGCTCGCAGCGTATGGATAAGATACGACCTACTGTTTATTCGTGTCGGTTATTGGAAAAGTAAAAGATGATTTCATCTGTGACGGAGTCTCCGAACCTGAGACCGACTCCAGATGGTCTACTATGCCTCTGGGGCGACCGGTCGCCCCGTCCGCCACTTCATGTCCGTTATATCCAAATGCATCGCCCGACCCTCCATTGTATGAACGTCTTCCCACGTCTTCTACCTGCGGCGAGAACGTGCCATGGCTGCAGCGCCTTTCACCGCACGGAGGACCGGCCTGGAGGTATGATTCCAGGAGTCGGGTTCTCATGTCTGGTTCGCTCGTAACCCCGGTGCCAGTTTGGCTGGCCTGTGCCATGTGGTTGTCATGGCATGAAGTTGTCGAAATTCCAAGACCGGTTTGAGGTGACGAACGGAAAGCGTCGACAATGCGGTCCCGTAGAGTCCGACGTCCGAGTCCGTCGAACTCCCCAGGGAGTAATGAACTTGTCTCCGACATGGTCTTTTGGAAAGAGGCGCCTGAGGAGTGTTAGGATAAATAGTTAGATACGAAGTAGCCCGCCATAAATGCTGGTCGCAAAATTTAAAGATTGAAGCAATTCAAAATAGGGATGGCAAGCCCAGCCCGAATTGGTTTTATCGGTTAGGCAAGGCCAAGGGCGCGGCGGCGCGCTAGGGACTGATAAGCGGGGAATGCAGCCCTGGAGGTGTTATCGCCAATTCAACGCAGATCCTCGAAAAATGACTGTGCAATGAACAGGAAAAGCGTGGTCAGCATAATCGAAGGCAACTCTCTAATTTGTAGAAAGGTCGGATGCCATCGAGCACCAGAGTACACAGAAAACATCCATAGATTCCAAGGTTACCCCCGAAGCCGTTAATTTTGTTGACGTAATCGATTGATGTGTCAGCCAAGACCAAACTTTGGGAGGCGGTGTGGTTGTGGTCACGTGCCTTTAGTCCCGTGACTGATCAGGTCAATGTGGGTTTTGAAGTCCGCCACAAAGAGATAGATTGTGCCTCATTCGCGTCGCCTCATCCCTCTGCGCTCCTGTATTTCCGACCTTGCGATTACTCATATTTCGTTGATCACCTTCTCGATCGTCTCGATTGTGCCATCAAATTGGACTTTTTTTGCAACGAAGATTTCCCCGAGGAAAAAAAAAAGCAGAACCCCGCCAAGATGTCTTTAACAAACTGTCGGTTCTATGAGGACAAGTACCCGGAGGTGGACAGCTTCGTCATGGTGAATGTCAAGCAGGTATGGATCAACTGAATCATGAAGTAAGAGATCCGAGCGATAGGGACTGACTTTTGTGTGACCGAGCTAGATCGCCGAGATGGGCGCATATGTGAAGCTGCTTGAATATGACAACATCGATGGCATGATCCTCCTCTCAGAACTCTCTCGCAGACGTATTCGCAGTATCCAGAAGCTCATCCGCATTGGGCGCAACGAGGTTGTTATCGTGCTTCGTGTCGACAAGGAGAAAGGCAAGGATACATTATTCACCTAGAAGAACCCGAGAACTAACTTGTCAACTTGAAGGTTACATTGATCTGTCGAAGCGACGTGTTTCTCCCGAGGATGTCATCAAGTGCGAGGAACGTTACAACAAGAGCAAGGCAGTGCACTCTATCATGCGCCACGTCGCAGAGGCGACTCAGACCCCCCTGGAGACCCTATACGAGACCATCGGGTGGCCTTTGAACCAAAAATACGGTCACGCGCATGATGCCTTCAAAATCTCCATTACGTAGGTTCTTGTCCTTTTGTTCTCATGATATGATCGAATTCCTCTGACAGTTGTTTTCCAGGAACCCCTCCGTCTGGGATGAGATCACCTTCCCCAGCGATCCCGTCAAGTCTGAGCTGCAGCAATACATCCAGAGCAAGCTGACCCCTCACCCTACCAAGGTCCGTGCCGATATCGAGGTCACATGCTTCGGTTACGATGGAATCGATGCCGTCAAGGATGCCCTCCGTACCGCTGAGGCCGACAACACCCCCGAGAACCAGATCAAGGTCAGACTGGTGGCTCCTCCTCTCTACGTCCTGGCCAGCCAATGTCTCGATAAGACCCTCGGTGTTAAGCTGCTTGAGGAGGCCATCGTGAGAATCGAAGAGCGTATCAAGGCGGCCGGCGGTAGCTGCACCGTGAAGATGGCACCCAAGGCTGTCACTGAGCATGACGATGCGATCCTGCAGGAGCTCATGGAGAAGCGCGAGCGCGAGAACACCCAGGTCAGCGGAGATGAGGACTCCGAGAGTGATGACGAGTAAATCACGGGTCATAACTCCAAGTCGAGGGGCATACAGCGGTCATCGGCGCTGGATTCAAAGTCTGGAATCACCGCTAGAGGGGAGTTGGGCAAAAATGGATAGAAAAAATCTTGCACATATCGGAGGAAGGCTCGATGGCTCAGCGTGCTGTTGGGCAGGATTGCAGTCAGAACTTTCCCTTTAGCCAGGCAATCGCCTGAAGTTCGGGGTCTGGCGATGATTTTTCCACGCCTGTGCATGCGCTGCATGCCAATTGCGGTCGAAATCCTCGTGCCCACCGTCTGTCAAAGACACTGGGTCCGCACAGGGTGCAAGTTCTAATGCACATAATGTTTGCGATGCAACCGAAACGTTCAATGCCAGTCATGCTTTTAAATGCGAATTGTACCCTTGTAGAGACTACCTATGTACCTACATCTAGATACATAAAATAAATCTGAGCTTCGATCGAGTGCCCAATTAAATCGCGGGGAGCTAAACTTTATCGATCGCCGATCATTATTGCCATGCCCCCCTCCCAACCTCTCGGTGAGCTGAACTCTCCCCCTTTTCTGATCCTTTCACTCTTCTTGCCATCAAATTTTGCATATTTTTGCACATTCTAGGCGACATGGGACATTGGAAAAATTTATTTACTGCCGATCCTGGTAGTACCCGGCACCGCGTCGAGGTGGAACGTCGTCGGTGTACGTCATTTCCAAACAACCCCTGTGGAAGACTGCTAACAGGTCCCAGTGCTACCTGCCTATGCTGCCGATGAGTCTGATGCCTCTGATGCTTCAAAGGAAATTGCTAAGGTTGCTCTTCGTTTGAAATATCAAATCGAGCAGGTTGTCTCCTGCGAGGTAGAGGATAGTGCCTTAACCAACCCAAACAGCCGTATCATCACGGACGATGTGGTTGAGACTGCCAAGCAAGCTGGTGGAGACAACTACAAATCATGCGTTGTTTATTGTCTTCTGGTTTGTCTGCGATGGTTCAAGATTCAATCCTCCGTCGAGCTTTGGGATTCCGATCTCCATGGGGTTCGGGCTGTGGCTTGCGAGGTCATTGCCAAGCGCATGTAATAACCCTCCGTTGGCATTTCAGCCTCTCTGCGATTTACTAACTTGAACAGCATCGAATCCGAGCAGAACCAGGATTACGTCATGAGGGATATTTTACTCAAGCGATACTCTATCTTCAGTGAGGGAGTAGAGACTGATCCCGCCAATGTCATTGAACGAGCGGTAGATCTCCATGCCTTGAGGATCATCAGCTCTGCCCCGTACCAGAAATGTATCCAGTACCTGTGGAAGGGTTGGATATGTCAGGAAGAGGGCAACCCAACTAACTTTGTCGAATACAGCGAGAAGTCTAACACCGGATATTGGGTTCATTTCCATCCTGATCGGATGCGGACTCCTCTGTATCAGAATGTCTGCCAAATTTTGTTCTCCTTGATTTACCTTGCGATTTATACGGCAGTTATCAATACCGTGAACCCAAGCGGTGACCTGGATCTTGTTGAGGCCATTCTTTACGGTATGACTCTTGCGTTCATCTGCGACGAAGCTATCAAGTTTTGGAAGGTTGGATGGAATTACCTCGAATTTTGGAATGCTTTCAACTCAACCCTCTACACCATCCTGACGGTATCACTTGTCTTGCGCTTTATTGCCTTGGCACACTCGTCATCTACCCACAATGAACAAAGGCAGCTATACAACGAGCTCAGCTACAACTTCCTGGCTTTTGCGGGCCCTATGTTCTGGATGCGCATGATGCTATATCTTGACTCGTTCCGCTTCTTCGGTGCTATGTTTGTGGTTCTTCGAGTCATGATGAAGGAGAGTTTGATATTCTTTGCTCTTTTATTTGTGGTTCTGGCTGGTTTCTTCCAGGCCTTTGTTGGCATGGCCCAGGTGGATGCCGATGTTCCCATCCACCGAAACATTCTCCAGGGAATGGTAAACAGTATCATGCAGAGTCCTGAGTTCGACACTTTTCAGGATTTTGCATTTCCCTTTGGCATCATCCTCTACTATGTTTTCAACTTCATTGTCATGACTGGTAAGTTTGCGTTCCACTTGTTAAGGGCGATGTTAACAATTATCAGTTCTGTTGAATATTCTCATTGCCTTGTATAACAGCGCATATGAAGATATATCTGGCAATGCCACGGACGAGTACATGGCCATCTTCGCGCAGAAAACCATGCAGTTCGTTCGCGCCCCAGATGAAAATGTGTTCATCCCGCGTACGTATTTACTCAATCTCGATGATACACACTGTGGCTAATCCTCTTTGGATTCTAGCATTCAATCTCGTCGAGATTGTGTTTCTGATAGCCCCATTCGAGTGGTGGCTTCCTCGTGAGACCTACGCCAGACTGAATGAACTTGTAATGGGCGTGATCTATTCGCCGCTGCTTATCGTTGCAGCCTGGGTTGAGACCCGCCAGGCACACCGGATTCGATGGAATCGCCGCCATGGCGAAGAAGATGATGACTGTGCTCAGGAATGGGAGCATATGGCTACGGAGGTGAACTTTGATATTGATGATACCTGGAAAGAGCAAGTAGTAGAGACTACGCCGGATATCAAAGTTGATAGTTGTACATATGAACTCAGGGAGCTGAAGGAGCAGGTTAGGATGCTGACGGAGACGGTGAAGGGATTGACTCGGGAGCTAGCGGACAAGAAGGTGGGTGAGACAAGCTAGAAAGTGCACCTGGGCAAGGTACTCATGTTATATATATCGGTAGCAAAATAACAGCACGTCGACATTAGGACATAATATATATATTGAGGTTTATCCGTTATTGTGCCTTCGTATATATGGAGTTTGTCCATATGTGCAAACTCTATACCTAAAAGTTGTGCTCAATAACAGCCCAAAATATTATCGTTACCTTATTAACTAAATAAATCGTGACCAAAAAAAGAAAGGGGCAAAAAAGAAATCTCAAGTTTTGTTTTAGGAATAGCCGAACGCGGGGGTCGAACCCGCAGCCTTAAGATTAAGAGTCTTACGCTCTACCGATTGAGCTAGCCCGGCCGGGCTGTTGAAGAGAGCAGCGATAAAGTGCTACATAAGCCTCAAGCTGTCAGGACCGGCTGACATAATGCTAGCGCGTCGAGCGGCGAATCCTCTGGAACCAAAATTATAAGGTGGAAGGTGGCTTCATCTACGAATCTGGGCATTTCCTCGATTGGATCCTATCATTGCTTTCCGGCTTCGTATGAGTCTTTAATTTTCTGGTTGTTTGACTCTGACCTCGGTCACTAGATTGCCACCATGTGCGTTACCAGAACCTCCCCCCAGATTCTTTGCAGCTGCAGCTAACAGTATACAGGGCAAAGCTCGTGGACGACCCTCAGATCCATACTGCCTCGTTGCATAACCCGATCCCTTGGCAACTGCATACATACGTCTGGCCTTTCTTGATCATTTGGCCCGTGTTCTTCGCCTTCTACCTTTCCCCGGAGCGTTATGATACCTACATTCAGGGTCAGGAATGGACCTTCGTGTTCGCGGGGTCTATCATCACAATCCAGTCGCTCTTTTGGTTGATGACCAAGTGGAACATTGATATCAACACCCTGTTCACCACCACTCGAGCCAAGTCCATCGACACTGCCCGGCTCATTAAAGTGGTTCCCATCACTAACGCTGGCTCTGCCGAGATCTGCAAATTGATTAATGAGAACACCGCCGCGAAGAAGACCCTTTCATTCCTCTTCCAGAAGCGCCGCTTCCTGTTTTACCCCGAGACGCGCACCTTCGCACCCCTGTCTTACGTCCTTGATGCCGAACCAAAGCCGGCCCTCGAGACTTTCCAGCTGAGCGAGGGCTTCACGTCGAAGGCCGAGATTGACCGCGTCTACCACCACTATGGCGATAACACCTTCGATATCCCCGTTCCCAGTTTCATTGAGCTCTTCCAGGAGCACGCTGTCGCGCCGTTCTTCGTCTTCCAGATTTTCTGTGTTGGATTGTGGATGTTGGATGAATACTGGTACTACTCGCTCTTCACGCTATTCATGCTCGTTATGTTTGAGAGCACCGTTGTGTGGCAACGCCAGAGGACCTTGAGCGAGTTCCGTGGAATGAGCATCAAGCCTTACGATGTTTGGGTATACCGTGAGCGCAAATGGCAAGAGATCACCAGTGATAAGCTTCTTCCCGGTGATCTCATGTCAGTGAACCGCACCAAGGAGGACAGCGGCGTTGCCTGCGATATCCTTCTGGTTGAAGGCAGTGTCATTGTGAACGAGGCTATGCTTTCTGGCGAGAGCACACCTCTTCTGAAAGACTCCGTCCAGCTCCGTCCCGGTGGTGACTTGATTGAACCTGATGGATTGGATAAGCTCTCGTTTGTGCATGGAGGTACCAAGGTCCTGCAAGTTACTCACCCTAATCTGACTGCCGACGCGAGTTTGAAGAACTTGTCCAGCAACGTTACTATGCCCCCGGACAATGGCGCTTTGGGTGTGGTTGTTAAGACCGGTTTCGAAACCAGCCAGGGTAGCCTCGTCCGGACCATGATCTACTCGACTGAACGTGTCTCTGCCAACAACGTTGAAGCTTTGCTGTTCATCCTCTTCCTCCTGATTTTCGCAATTGCCGCTTCGTGGTACGTGTGGCAAGAGGGTGTGATACGGGACCGCAAACGCTCCAAGCTTCTGCTCGACTGTGTCCTCATCATCACCAGTGTTGTTCCTCCCGAATTGCCTATGGAACTGAGCTTGGCCGTCAACACCAGTCTTGCTGCTTTGAGCAAGTATGCCATTTTCTGCACTGAGCCTTTCCGTATCCCCTTCGCTGGTCGCGTTGACATTGCTTGCTTCGACAAGACCGGCACTTTGACTGGAGAGGATCTTGTCGTTGATGGTATTGCTGGACTCACTTTGGGTCAGGCTGATTCGAAGGTCGAAGCTGATGGGGCTCACACTGAATTGGCCAGTTCCTCTGCTGTTGGACCCAACACCACTCTCGTTCTCGCCAGTGCTCACGCCTTGGTGAAGCTGGATGAGGGTGAGGTCATCGGAGATCCCATGGAGAAGGCTACTTTGGAATGGCTTGGCTGGACTCTGGGCAAGAACGATACTCTGTCTTCCAAGGGCAACGCTCCCGTTATCTCTGGTCGCAACGTCGAGTCTGTTCAAATCAAGAGAAGATTCCAGTTCTCCTCAGCCCTGAAACGCCAGAGTACTATCGCAACCGTTACGTCCAATGACCGCAAGACTTCCAAGAAGGTCAAGTCCACCTTTGTAGGTGTCAAGGGTGCCCCCGAGACCATCAATACCATGTTGGTCAACACACCTCCAAACTACGAGGAAACTTACAAGCACTTCACCCGCAATGGTGCTCGTGTGCTCGCTCTTGCTTACAAGTACCTTTCATCTGAAACCGAGCTTTCCCAGGGCCGAGTGAACAACTACGTTCGCGAAGAGGTTGAATCTGAACTGATTTTTGCCGGTTTCCTTGTCCTACAGTGCCCCTTGAAGGATGATGCCATCAAGGCTGTCCGTATGCTGAATGAAAGCAGCCACCGTGTTGTGATGATCACTGGTGATAACCCGTTGACCGCTGTCCATGTCGCACGCAAGGTTGAGATTGTTGACCGAGAGGTCCTTATCCTTGATGCCCCTGAACATGACAACTCTGGAACTAGGATTGTCTGGCGCACCGTCGACGATAAGCTCAATGTCGACGTCGACCCCACTAAGCCCCTCGACCCGGAGATCCTGAAGACTAAGGACATCTGTATCACTGGATATGCCCTGGCAAAGTTCAAGGGCCAGAAGGCTCTCCCTGACCTGCTCCGTCACACCTGGGTTTATGCTCGTGTGTCCCCCAAGCAAAAGGAAGACATTCTTCTTGGTCTTAAGGACGCTGGATACACCACTCTGATGTGCGGTGATGGCACCAACGATGTTGGCGCTCTGAAGCAGGCTCATGTCGGTGTCGCGCTTCTGAACGGCTCGCAAGAGGATCTAACCAAGATCGCTGAACACTATCGGACCACCAAGATGAAGGAGCTATACGAGAAGCAGGTCGGAATGATGCAAAGATTCAACCAGCCCGCTCCTCCAGTCCCCGTTCAGATCGCTCACCTGTATCCCCCCGGCCCTTCCAACCCGCACTACCAGAAAGCCATGGAGCGAGAGTCGCAGCGCAAGGGTGCTGCGATCACCGCTGCTGGTGGAACTTCCGAAGCTATCCCAACTATCACATCTCCTGGCGCCCAGGCTTTGCAGCAATCGAACTTGACCCCCCAGCAGCAGAAACAGCAGCAGGCCCAGGCTGCCGCAGCTGGCCTTGCAGACAAGCTCACATCTTCTATGATGGAACAGGAACTGGATGACGCCGAACCTCCTACTATCAAGTTGGGTGATGCATCCGTCGCTGCTCCCTTTACCAGCAAATTGGCCAACGTTATTGCTATCCCGAATATTATTCGTCAAGGCCGTTGCACCCTGGTTGCGACTATTCAGATGTACAAGATTCTTGCTTTGAACTGCTTGATCAGCGCCTACAGTCTGAGTGTCATCTACCTGGAAGGTATCAAATTCGGTGATGGACAGGTCACTATCAGCGGTATGCTGATGAGCGTCTGCTTCCTTTCTATTTCCCGCGCCAAGGTATGCTGAACTTCTCCATGTTGACGAAATGCTCTGCTAATGTTTCAATGTGTACAGTCTGTCGAGGGTCTGTCTAAGGAGCGCCCGCAGCCGAATATCTTCAACGTCTACATCATTGGATCTGTTCTTGGACAGTTTGCCATCCACATTGTGACGCTGGTCTACCTCTCCAACTATGTCTATAAGCACGAGCCGTACGTTATGAGATCCCCGTTTCTGATTTGCCCCACTTCATGGCTAACACAAGCGATAGGAGAGCTTCCGATATCGATCTCGAGGGCGAGTTCGAGCCTTCCCTCCTGAATAGTGCCATCTACCTCCTCCAACTGATCCAGCAAATCTCCACCTTCTCGATCAACTACCAAGGTCGTCCTTTCCGCGAGTCAATCCGCGAGAACAAGGGCATGTACTGGGGTCTCATCGCCGCATCGGGAGTTGCATTCTCTTGCGCCACTGAATTTATTCCCGAATTGAATGAGAAGCTCCGTCTCGTCCCCTTCACCAACGAGTTCAAGTTGACTCTGACCGTGCTGATGATCTTCGACTACGGTGGCTGCTGGGTGATTGAGAACGTCCTCAAGCACCTGTTCAGTGACTTCCGTCCCAAGGACATTGCCATTCGTCGTTCCGACCAGCTTAAGCGCGAGGTGGACCGTAAACTGCAAGAGCAGGTTGAGGCCGAGGCTCAGAAGGAGCAAAGAAAGATCTAGACTGGTGGTTTGAAGATTTGTATCTGTAAACATAGAGAGGGGATTGTTGGATTTTAGAAATGTTCATGTGGTGCATGGCATTTAATTCATGTTTTTGCTTTTATCGAACCAATTTACAACATAGCAAGTACAGATTTTCATTTTTGGTTTAATGGCTTCTGTTACCGTAGTAAGAATTTGGCTGGATATTAATTATCCCTGGCCTAATTGCTAGCGAGTCACTAGAGTAATACATGTATTTCCTATAACGTCGATAGTCTTTTTATAAGGCTCGGGTAGTTCCCGAAATGATCGACCATCTGTGAATCTGTCAATCTTTGTCTTATTAGGCACTATGCTACATACACGTGGAAATGAAATTTGGAAAGTTACCACAATGTTTCAGCAAAGAAATAATGAACTGCATATTCAGCATAATGAAATAATATGTACTACTCCGGACTAGGTCGGGTATCCGGCACCGGAATGGGAGATATCTGGGGATGTAGAGTTAGGGCTGAAAGAGATCAAGCCAAGAACATAGCCTTAGTTAGGTAATATAACCCCGAGGCCTCAGACCTCCAATCTAGTGGTTTAGCTTGCTTTGATTAAGCGCTACAGCCAAGGACAAAACGATGTGCGCCCCGTTTTTATGGGGACCTGGTAACATTTTTCTTTCCCCCCTGAAAAAGTGTCTATATAGCGGTGATATTCTCTTCTCCATATTCTCTGCTTCTTGTATCCTCATAATTTTACGTCAACATGTACGCATCGAATAATCAATTGTATCTGGGATGCCTCCTAGCCCTGCAGGCTTGTACTAGGGCCGTGGGCGCCGCAGCCACGTCAGGCACCTTAGAAATTGACTTGGTCTTCCCACGCAACGAGACATATGCGCCCTCTGCACTCATGCCTGTTGTTCTTGCCATTCAAAACCCCGCTCTCGCTTCATCCCTCAACCTGGACCTATACTACATGATTTCGCCGGTTGGCAATTACAACAACAGTCTGCCAACGTTTCTCAACTTGAATTGGGCCAACATCTCGGACAGCGACCCTTACTTCGTGTACAATAGTACCGATATTAACACCGAGGGTACATGGGAGCTCAACTGGTTCCTGGGCAACGGGCATTGCAGGGATACCGATGACGGGATATTCTATGTTCTCACCAACACCACGATTGACAGCATCATTTTCACCACCAAGAACGATTCCTCGAAGCCGGACCTCGCTACTGCTACCGAGGGAGATACCTGTGCTAAGGAAATTGGCATGTGGAGCGTTGAGAATACACTGAATTCGACGAGCGAGAGCTGGGGCCATGACACTTGTGCGGTCCTTTCGAAGCACTCGCCCACATCTGCTTCGAACCCTTGTGGCGTCAAGCTGAATTCTACCGCTGCCTCGAGTATCTCGGCCGCTCTGACCGCCGCTGCATGTGCTGCCCCGAATTCGACTGTAAGCTGCGAGGCTGATGAAAATGCAGCGGGTGTAGTGCAAATTTCTATGGGAATGACTTGGCTAATCGCGGTCTTCGGTGGGCTCACTTACATTCTCGCATGAATGTTCTAATTATCTCGCATTCTCTCTGTATATATCTATGTACTTCAACCTATCCTTTTCGTTCTATTCACGATTGCTAGGGGTGTCTGGATCTTCAAGACAACTTCGATAGAGAAGGCGGGGGGTGCAGATAGATAATTTCAGCGGACATCCCTGGGTTAATCCTGGAGAAAGAAATATACACCTGCATATGAAGGTTTCTAGCAATGCTAGCAGATCAGCACACCTAACCAAATACCTTACACGTGAAATGCGTAGCAAGGTGCTTCCATCATGAAAAAGCTCATTCTAAGGTACTAGGGAAAAGCTTTCCGCTATATATAATCAAGCTTTCTATCTAGGTCGAGTACAAAGGCATATCTCAAGACCGGCACTCTTAATACGTACATCAATGACTGACATTGCGATAAATGAATTGATAATAGATAGTCTGTCTATTAAAGTAGGCTGTATTCATAAAACGTAATAGACTATGTGATGAAATAAAATATGGCAATATTCCACTAGACCACAAAAACCAAGGTTCTTGTTTGAGGGCCTAGAGAAGCCCATATCCCGGTTTTGACACTATGTCCTATGAGACTACTAAGCAATATCTAAATTACTAAGTTCTTCGACCTGACGCCTTCTAGAGAATGGGTTATACTGCATTGCGACCAGTCGCAGTGGAGACATCTAGTGTCCCCCACATCCTATGGAGTCATAGTCGTGTCAATATACCCAATTGGTACTAACACATGGATCCGAATGGAGACAGTATGCATGCTACGCGAGAGAAAATGGATAAGGTAGGGATGGCCAGCTCACTGTTTAGGCGTATACAGTATCTGATTTTCATTTGGATCCATACCGTGTAGAGGTTCCATCCCGAATAGAATCCTTACCTACATATGTATGCACATGTACCTAGGTATGTTGTAGATAAGTCATACCGTGACGGCAACATCGGAAGGGCCTGAGCACCGTATAATCGGCACTATAAATATCAACCGGGCCGACAAAATAGATAAGCGTGAAGATTGAAAGCCACATAATAAAAAGAGATTTCTCTCACAATTGCCTGTCTTGATATAATCCCCCAATTAGTATATCGTAGACGGTTCTCCCCGCAAAGAAGCCGAGCTCAGGTTCTCCGACCCCGGTCAGGCCCCACAGTCATCGCGCAGACCTTCTCGATCAGGAAATATACAGAGAACATCTATCTTATCACCATGTCTGGTTACTCCGGGGTTGTGACAAAAAGTATGGGGTGTGATCGGGGAACCCCAGATGTCGTTTATTAAGTTAGGCTCCCTTGCTGAGCATCATCTCGACTTGTCAAAATAATTCGGATTTCCCAGTTGCCACTCTTACAGCCATGTCGGAAGACGAGATACAGAAAGTATTCCAGGGTACACCAAGTGAAGATGCCCGTCTGGAGAATTTGGGATATGAGCAGGGTTAGTCTGTTGGGGAGAGAGTCTTTTATATGAATGCTAACCAGCGCAGAGCTCAAACGCTCTTTCGGTCTGATGGGAATGATTGGGTTTAGTTTCAGTGTTGTGACCTCGTGAGTATCATTCAGAATCTAGACGAATTTCCGCTAATCGTTTTCTAGATGGACAGCACTGAGTGGTGTTTTCATCGTCGGAGTCACATCTGGCGGTCCTCCGGTTATGGTTTTCAGTTTCATCGGCGTTAGTCTGTTGACTTTGGCCGTCGCAATTCCCATGGCAGAGATGTGTTCTATGTATCCGGTAGCAGGTGGTCAATATTCCTGGGTTGCAGCACTCGCTCCACCAAAAATCGCCCGAGGTCTTTCATACGTGACAGGATGGTTTATGCTAATCGGTATGCTTGTATCGGAACACGCTATAAACGTCTTCTAACCTGGAATAGGCCTCCTGGCTATGGGCGCTACCAACAATTCCATTGCTTCCAACTTTGTCTTGGGAATGGCAAACCTTGTCTTCCCCGGATTCGAGATTCAAAGATGGCACACAGTGTTGGTGGCTTACCTTGTTGCATTCCTTTCGACCGCCGTCAACCTCTGGGGCTCGCATTTCTTGCATAAGATCTCGAAAGCAATTCTGATCTGGAACGTCTCCTCCTTCGTTATTGTCACCGCCACAATCCTCGCCATGAATGATCACAAGCAGCCCGCTTCTTTCGTTTTCCAGGATTTTCAAAACGGAACCGGGTTTGGCACTGGAATGGCTGCCATTATCGGTGTTCTCCAGGCTTGCTTTGGCATGTGTTGCTACGATGCTCCTTCACACATGACCGAAGAAATGAAGTCTGCTTCCAAGGAGGCGCCCAAGGCTATTATTCTCGCTGTCGTCTTGGGTGCTATAACTGGGTTTGCTTTCCTCGTCACACTTTGCTTCTGCATTGGCGATATCGAGGCGACTGCCAACACAAGCACTAAAGTCCCCGTAATTCAAATTATTTACGACTCAACTGGAAGCAAGGCAGCCACTTGCGTGCTGTCAAGCTTGATCTCGGTGATTGTGATGGTCGCAGGAAACAACATTCTAGCCGAAGGATCGCGCGCCGTCTACGCCTTCGCCAGAGACAATGGTCTCCCCTTCTCGAAGTTCTTTAGCAAGGTCGACAGCAAGACACATGTTCCCGTAAATGCCGTTCTCCTCACCCTTGTGGTACAGCTGGCGCTCGATGCCATCGAATTCGGTACGACTACTGGCTTCCAGACCGTCATTGCCATCTCAACAGAAGGCTTCTGTAAGTTCCATCCACTGCACTTGATGGTACCCTTATTGATGACCTTTTCAGACTTGTCATACGCAATGGCCCTTATCAGCCGCCTCGCTGGATACTATACGGGCCACGTAGTGAAGCTCGATGGACCATACTCATTCTCCGTGCCGGTATCCATCGCCCTTAACATGATCGGACTTCTTTTCCTTCTCTTCGCAGCAATCACGTTCAACTTCCCTAGCGAGTATCCCGTCACCCATGAATCAATGAATTACACCAGCGCAGCTATCGGCGTCATTGCTCTCATTAGCATTGTTACTTGGATCACGACAGGACGCAAGCACTTCTCGGGACCAGGTACAGTGAGCTACTTGAGTGGTGAGAGTACCGCAGCTCAAAATGTGGGAAGGGCCAAGGTGCATGTGGACGAGAAGCAGGCTTGATCTATTTATTTTAGCGAATTACTGTATACCGTATATACTTAAAAGACCACCTCACTAGCAGGTGACTTCAGGACTACAATTGTGTTCTAGTGCTTAATCCGTGTTATTATTCTTATATCTTTAGAAGGTTATAACACCAAGGAAATATAAGTATATTGAAAGTTCTCTAGTTGCGGTGTCGGCTTTTTATAGAGTTCAGAGGTATCCCGCACTGCCCTTCCTTACGCTCAATTTGTGTTTATGTACCTTTTGTATGGCAATTCCATACAAAAGACACTTAATTTCATAATCTGGGATCTACATCGTATAGCCATACGTTTTTAAATTACCTATAGGTCAATGCTATACCGAGATCCTTTGTTACATGAATTCAATGTTTATACAAGGGATAGGATATGAATTGGAAACAGCCCCCGAATTGTAATCTTGGACTGAGGAATACCTGCTCTTTATTTCACTTCGCCGTATTAGACACAGCCCTGGAGGTATTACCGGGTAGGTACAGATAAAAATAATAAATACGACCCCTTGCGTAGAGCGAATGGCCTATTTCCTGTTCTCATCTCTCCTCCTTCCATTTCTTCATAAATATTTGACCATGACTGCAGTGATTAATTACACCCCCCATTCTACAAAAACCGCTTACCATATCGCATGTGAAGTGATTCACCTCCTCAAAGAATCAGGCAAGACACTCGCCGTTTCTGAGTCACTTACTGGCGGCGGACTCATGGGTACTATCACGTCTGTTGAAGGATGCAGTACTGTTTTCCGTGGCGGGGTCGTGTCATATGCAACACCAATCAAACAACATCTCCTTCAAGTCGATGGGGACTTGATCGCTGAGCATGGCGTTATCCACGCTGATGTTGCTTCCCAAATGGCTACCGGAGCCCGGAGCATTACGACCCAACGTGACATGACCCCAACTTCGTGGGGAATTGGGACAACGGGAGTGGCTGGCCCTAATCCTCAGGATGGGAAGCCGGTAGGAATGGTCTTTATTGGCATAGCCTCTTCGAGTGGAAGTAAAGGGTTTGGGCCGTTCCATTTCCCAGGTTCGGGCGAGAGGGTTCGGGAAGCCACTATTGTTGAAGCGCTGTATCTACTTCGTCAGGAAGTGGTCAAGGCAACGCAGGGGGTTTCTCTGTGAATTCGAATCAACCATCAACGTTAAGTGCGCAACCAGTGGATGGGTTTAGGGTGATATGAAATATGTACTGCTTTAAACAAATGTTATGTGACGGCTAGACAGCGGATGGAGGTTTACAAGTCATATGTTGTCGAGTATACAGTAATAACTAAGAGAAGCTTCGCTTCTCCAACTTGGTGGTTTCGAAATTATGGTAGTCGCCTTAGGTTTTTTTTTTTTTTTTTTTTTTTTTTCCCTCTTCGATTAGACCAGGTGTCATATGCTAAATATAATATTGGCAAAATATAGGGGGACCTGGGATACCAAGCACATTAGGAACGACAGGGAAAATATATAGGGACTCTTATACTTCGGTATCTCATATGGAGTAGTTATCCAGTTAGTTCACGCTTCAGACCCTTATATCTCTGCAATCCAATCTGATAAGAGGGAGAATTCCAAGGTAATATTTTGTTGGTAGGAGCATAATTAGTCAGGCTCTGCCATCTCTTCTCCCTCTAGAGCCTCTCTCTCTTCTCTATCAGACAGCCGTCAGATAGCCTTCCTCAATGAGAGATGACCCGGGTCTTTGTCTCTGAGCTCGCCATCTTTAATCCCAGAAGATAATGCAAATGGATGTAAGCAGGACCAAACTGTCAGCTCTGCCTTTAAAACCGACAGAGATATTAAGTCAAGAGGTTCTCAAACCAGTCGTAGTTCCTCTCAGAGGAACGGCATATACTAGGATGATAGCCTGCGGGTTGATATCTTTCAGGCGACTCCGCCCATAACCCAGTTGTATTCACCGTAGCGGATAGTAAAAGCTTGATCGTCATGTAACATTGGTAAACAAGGGAGAGGTAGAATGTTGTCGAGCAGAGGAACAGTCAAGGCTCCGAGTGCAGCTAATAGGTGGTCGCGACAATGAAGTCAAGAGTCTCGACTCCAAGAATTTAGAGCAGCGTGTCATTATATTCTCTAAAGAGAATAGTGTTGAATGCGGAGCAACAGATGGATTTTATATGCGAGTAAGACAAATCATGTGACATGATGCTAATGTTGTGATGGAAAGGGTTGTAGTCTAGCCAGGTATACAACTATGATTCTTTATTGACTAGTTGTGTTTACTTTCCTAAATACCAAAACGGATGGGGGAGTTCATATTCCTAGATAGTACAAGCCTGTCCGCCCTGTCACCGTTGTAGAAGTCAAAAAGTCAGGCTCGATCTGCCAAGGTATGTAACTGCATATATATAGAGAACATGGATTCTCGGGTGCTTAAAGTGGGACAGCACCAGGATTGTGGATAGGTATCAGGGTCACATTCCTCTCTGATTGAGGGACTTAGCACCAGGAAGAGGATATATGTAAAACAGCATCTCGAGAGCTCTCAAGTTGCGGTGTCTGCCTTTTATAGAGTTCGGAGGTTTCTCCGAGGCACAACCCCCACTATGATCTCATTGCTTCTTGTCAACATCTTTGATTTCTTTCTTCCCATACTCCCAAGATCAGTTCAGCAATATGGCAAAGCTTACTCTCCAGTCAAAGCATCGACTACAGTCGGGACATGAGATCCCAGTCATAGGATATGGGGTGAGTTACCCCGCAAACACATTTAGATGTATGAGCTTCAACTTCAAGAGCTGACATTGTATGAATATAGGTGTATATGATGTATGTTCAGTTCAATACCTCACCCTGAATTCGCTAACCAAACAACAGTCCCTCATCCGCGACCGAGAAGGCTAGTCTCGAAGCTCTGAACGTTGGATTTCGCCATGTACGTGTCCCGAGAAAGATGACAAGACCACACTAAACGAGGACATTCCAGATCGACTCCGCGATCATGTACAGAAACGAGAAGCCCTGCGGAAAGGCAATCCTGAATTCCAATCTGGATCGATCGCAGATCTTCTTGACGACCAAGATCCCGCCAGGATCAATGGGCTATGAGTCTACCAAGCGAGCTATTAATTCGAGTCTACGAGAAGCAGCTCAGGAATACTTTGACCTGTAAGTCCCTACGTAATTCCAGCAACAGACATCCGCTATGGAATTGGACTACGATCTAACTGCTATAACTGAACCAACAGTATCCTAATCCATGCCCCCTACGGCGGCAAAGAAGCCCGTCTGGGTTCCTGGGATGCACTAGTCGAAGCCCAGGAAGCAGGAAAAGTGAAATCCATCGGTGTATCCAACTACGGCATCCACCACCTCGAAGAACTGGAGGCTTATATCCAGGGTGGTGGGGGTGGTCAGATCGATGTCGGTCAGTATGAGCTGCACCCGTGGCTGGATCATTCGGATATCGTGGAGTGGCTGCAGAAGAGGAATATTATTGTTGAGGCGTACTCGCCTCTTGCGCATGGGACTCGGTTGACGGAGCCTGTGTTGCTGTCCATCGGGCACAAGTATGGGAAGACGCCGGCGCAGGTTATGATTCGGTGGAGCTTGCAAATGGTAAGTACCATAGATTCGATTTAGGTAGAGGGTATAGTGCTAATAGTCTGTTAGGGATTTGTGCCTCTGCCCAAGTCTGTGACGCCGAAGCGCATTCGCGAGAATGCCGAGGTCTTTGACTTTGAATTGTCGGATGAGGATATGAAGCGGCTTGATACAGGAGAATATTCGCCAACGGACTGGGATCCGACAGTTGATATGGATTGAGTAGATGGTTGCTGGTTACATATGCAGATGGGTTAAGTTGGTAGAGGGAATTCGGAGGAACGTTGGATTTGTCAGGCCAGGAGGGGCTCTCCGCGGGGTGAACTTGCGACTCTCAACTTCAACTTTCGAAACTTTCGCACTCTGGTCTTCGTCTTCTTCCTTCTTGTAATCTATATTTCAATACCTCTATCTCTAAAATATCTCGCTTATTCTTCCATCATGAAGTTGATTCTATCCAGTTCGTAAGTGGGGTGTGATTCGATGCGCCGCGAAATCAAGTCACTCAACCCTTACAGGAATATTATGCAAGCCGGACGGCAATCCGTCATTCGCCAGCCTGTGACCCAAAAATCGAACGTTGAGCTAATCAACTCGCTTCGATCGAACTTCCTTGCTTCGCAACAGATTGAAACAGCACCGGCCAACGGCACCGACACAAATGGTAAATCAGCTGTATCGCATCCGCCCTCATGGACCCTACAGACCGAAGATGGCCTCTATATCCCCGCGATCGACTTCTCACAGCCCGGCCTGTCAGAGGAGCGCGACCAATACGATATCACAGTGAAGCTATTCTACCTACCGGGAATCCCGGTATCAAGGCGGTGCGCACACACCAGAGAGGCAATTGATCTAGTATTGAAGGAGCTACACGTCAAATCTATCGATCTACTGATCGTCTCGTTCCCGGGAATCCTGTTCGATGCAGACGACGACAGCGAGGAAGAAGACAACGAGACGAGCAACGGTGAACCGGACGACTTCGACAGCATGGTGCAGACATGGCAAGTGCTGGAGTCACTGCACGACCAGGGCGTGATCGCCCAGCTGGGAGTCGCTGAGTTCGGCAGCGAACGTTTGGCCCGGTTCCTGCCGCATACCAAGGTCAAGCCCTCGGTCGATCAGATCAATCTTAAGGATTGCTGTGTCGTTCCTAAACATTTGATTCTCTATGCGAAACAAGAGCAGATTCAACTCCTCACCCATAACGATTGCCATGATATTCTTCCTGTCGGCACGACGCGGGAATTGCTCGGCCCCACGGAGAAGAGTGGTGCGGGTATCTTGGCTTCGTCCCCCGAGGCCAATGACGGCATCCAGGGAGATGTCGAGCCGCAGTGGGTGGTCAAGTACACGGCAGTCGTCAAGGATCGCGGAGTAGTCGAGAACAAGGGGTATTTCGCGTCGGCTGATATCGGCACGTGTGTCAAGGACCGGTCATGAATGCTTTTCTTTTCTTTGCGTCGTCAATAAGGATATCTGTCGTGACAAGCGTGGCGTTTCTTTTTTTTTTCTGCTTTAAGTTCGATCATAGCTGGTGTGGAGGGTAGTTGCATCCATCTCTAAAACCAAACGAGACTGGCTTAACCAAGCATGCTTCTCTTCCGCCCTCTCATGCGCACATCCTCAAGCCTCTTCAGTGCAGAAACAGCACCTTTGTAGCTATCCCGGTAACCCAGAATCAACTCCTCGAACATAGGCTCCGAGCGCGGATGCGTGCTCCCAATCGCCCGCTCCAACACATACAAATCCACCGCCCGGTCCTCATCCTGATTACTCTGCGACGCAAGGCCGAAATCAATCAGCACGACATCCCCCTCCATAGAAGGCGAGCCAGTGCCATTAACAGCATCACTTGCACCCGCATACGGCCGCAGCATGAGGTTACTCGTCGTCAAGTCCCCGTGCACAACACCAGCCTTGTGCAGGACACCAATGGCAGAGCCCATCTTCCTCAACAAGCTGCGCACACGCGCCTCTTCGTTTTCGATCTGCGACGAATCCAGCAAGCCCTCGTTCTGTTTCATCCATGCTTCCCACTGCTCGAGAACTACCCGCACCACAGGCCCATCAATCCATTCCATCATTAGCCAGGCGCCGCCCCACCCGCCTTCTGAGCCGCCGTGTCCCTCCCAGTCCAGGGCTAGGACGGCTGGGACGCTGACGCCCTCCCGTATGAGTTTCGCGAGACATCGTGCTTCTGAGGTTATCCGTTGGCGGGTAAGTCGGCGGTCGAGAATTGGGTGCCGGTAGGGTTTTGATGGGCGGATCTTGAGCGCGGCGGGGATGGAGGGGTTGAGGGAGATGGTTTTGTAGAGG